>MU855340.1:49363-62357 GCA_033296695.1 Staphylotrichum tortipilum | reverse complement strand
CACCACTCCGGCCAACCCCCCTCCCGATGCGGCGGCGGTGGTCCCCGCCAACACCAAAATCCCGCGCAAACCCCTCCCACTCACCTCCCCCGCGGGCTCCCCAGCCATCTCCACCCCCCCGCGCAAAACCCTCCCCTACTACCCCCCTTCGGCCTCCCGCCTCCCGCAACCCCCCTCCACCCCCCGCGCTGGCGCCGCCGCCCAACCCACCACCACCAACCCGCGCCCGCGCAGCGTCCTCCAGCCGTCCGCCGTCATCACCCCCAACCGCCTCCTCGCGGTCGCGGCCACGCCCTCCCCCACAAAAGCCACCCCCTTCCGCCACAAACGCACCAACACAATCTCCCACCTGCAAAGCACCCTCCCCTGGCACCCGGCCGATCTTGACCTGGTGTTTTCCTCGCCCGCGCGGAGCAGTGTCGTGGATGGTGGTGAGGAGGATAAAGAGAATGCGGTGGGGAGGGTGCTGCGCAAGGGGGGGATGCTTTCGACGCAGGAAAAGGCCATGACGGTGGAGGAGTGGATTTATTATAATGCGGGCCTGGCGGAGCAGAGGTTGAGGGATGAGTGCGAGAGGATGGTGGGGGCGTTTGAGAGGGAGGGGGAGAGGGCGAGGGGGGTGCTGGAGGGGTTGGTTGTTGAGTGAGTGAGTGGGGGGTTGGTTAGGTGTGTTTATTGGTTGTTGGATTACCTATTCTGCTGAGATACATGGTGTTTTGGTTTTGTTTTGGTATTGTTTTAGGTTGGCCTTGGGTGTTTGGGTAACTAGCTGTTGCTTGTTTGTTAATTGAGTTTTGGTTGTCAACTTGACCCCTCCTCCTGCCTGCCCTCTGCGGAGTTGTCAGGGAACTGTTTACTTATAAATTAGCATCACTTTGAGTCACAGAACTCAAGTCGATGTAATCACAGCACACCACAAGTGTATTCGTCAACGAAGCCGAGGTGTCTAGGTGTGCGAGAAGAGTATTCTTAGGAAGGATCAACACCACCGAACCTCAAAAGTTCCGCCTGTTGATGCCCAGCAGCGGCCGGCCCTCCATCTCAAACTCCTCATCCCTCCCAATCAGGGGCTCCACCTCCCAATCCAAATCCACCTCCGTCTCCTCGCCCTCTCCCTCCCCAACCACCACCTCCGCGTGTATCCGCCGTACCTGCTACTTGGAGACGAGATACATGGCGTGCAGCACCCCGGGAATCCTGTTTGCCCGCGGGGCAGCGATCAGTGTCAAGTTTCTTCCCAAGGGGTGCCCGATGGGGGTGGGGAAAAAAGGGGACAACGACGCACCAGCCGAGGATGGTCAGCACGATGCTGAGAATAAAGTCCTTGTCTGTGCCGCGCCGGAAGTACACGGCCAGCGGAGGGAGCATGATGGCGGTCGTGTAGAGGACGCCCTTGCGGGTCTTGTGGCCCATGATGATATGGTGGCGTTCGACGGTCAGCGGGATCGGGCCGTCCGCGCTCGAGGGCTCGGGGATGAGGGGCGTGAGGTCGGCGGTGTTGGGGGTGGCGTCGTTGTGCTGGGAAGTGGCGGGCCTGGTGGGAGTGTTGTTGGGTGCGGGTGCCTCTTTGGCTGAAGCGGCGGCGGGAGTGGTTGAGGCCGGGGCGGTCGGGGTAGGGGTAGCGGTCTGCATTAGGGAGATGATGGTTGCTGAGCGGGTCAGCAGTTGTTTTTTGTGGGTATAGTTGAGGAAAATAGGGAATGATTCTGCTGTGATACAACTCGGAGTGATGAAGATGGCGGTGATGTCTGGTATGGATGGAGTGGTGGGTTGGAGATGAGAAAAGAGAAGAATTCTCTTAGCGAGACTGGCCTCGGGAGGAGGTGTTTTCCTCGACGCAAGGGGATGCTCAGGAGTGCCTTCCAACACAGACCGGACTCACTCGTCACCTGGCTGTGGGCAAGCACTATCGACACGATGAACAAGCACGGCACGACGGGCCAAGAAACCGAAGACTGTTTCCACCCCCAAGACCTCACAGCCTCTCCATTCCTGCCTGCTCTCAAGACATTGACAGGTCCAACTCGTGCCCCGTGCCTTAACCCTCCCCTAACCCCGACTCACATCAACCACCACACACCCTGGCATGGCCTCCAACCACCCGTCAACCTCCTCCTTCACACTGGGCTCAATAACGCACTCGTTTGCAGCCTCAATCGTCTGCGTGGGCAGGGTAGGGTACACCGCGTATTGCCATCTCCTAACCACTCTTCGTCATCGCTAAACGCCCTATCCAACAGCGAATCCCCCCTCCACCCAAAAACGTAATCCCCTTGGGCCCCATACCCAACCCCGTCCCCAAAACTCCACACGAACGGCCGGCTTCCATCCTCAGGCCAGAGCCCCTCCTTATTGAACTCGCCCGTGCCGCAGCAGACCTCCAGGATCAGCTGCGGGCGGCAGCGGTCCAGTGTGAGCAGAGAACATGACATCTTCAATCTGGCGTTTCGACAGGGGGCCAACGCTGCCAGCCCAATGCTGGCCACGTTCTGTACCCAGCTTCGTCCCATCGCCGTGGTTGGGGGCTCGACGATAGGCTTTCGGGACATCAGTGGTTCCCAACAGGACGAAAGGTTGAAATCTTGTGTTGAATCCGAGTGTCTTCATCTGCTTTTCTTCACCACAAGTCGTGCACTGGAAAGCACTATTTAAAGAATCACGTTTGTTGAGCAACAGCCTGTTCCACCAACAGGGCGAGTGTGTCCATGTCATTGTTCCTCAACGACTGCAGACACGAGGCGGCGAAGCCTTTAGTCAGAGCCCCTATCCCCATCCCCAGGCTCCTACGTCTTGGTTTGTAAACCCCCCCTCCCCGCCCCCCCCCCCTGAATCATGAGCTGAGCTGGGCTCCTTCTGGCTTCCCCTGAATCATCAGCTGGGCTCCTTATGGCTCCCCTGAATCACAAGCTGCTACTTTTACCAGGCCCCGAATCATCGTGCGGCTCAACCCATCCAGGAGTCTGCGGGCCGGGCCGATTCATCACAGTTTCATCACATGTTCCCTGTCAAGCTCAACCCTGAACGGTTTCATTAGAACGAGGCTGACTTTCGACCAGGCCCGGGGCTGAGATTCAAGAATCTTTCCACTCATCTTCCTGACAACTATTTTGAATGCAAGGAAAAAGAGATTCTTGAAGAATAACGGCCGATTCATTTCATGTTTAATAAGATACGTTGCGTGATGATGAAGTTGTAGATTTTGATCCAAGTGCTTGTTTTGAAGCAGCAACGGACCTTCAGGGGGGGACTGCAGGGACACAGACTTCAGGCCCCTGCTGAACAAGGGGAAGTGCGTTTTGTGTTGTTGGCTGCAGTATGCATGCAACCAACTTGGGTTTCCTGCATTTACTGATCGTGAGTTCTCGAGTTCTCGGGTGGCTGGGAACCAGAGCGTCCGGGTGTAAGTGCGCGAGGGTCAATGATCTCAAGGGGCTCAATCCTTTATTAATAACTCCAAGAGTTCAACCCGAGAAGGCTGAGGAACCGCTTGAATTACCATTGCCTCCACTCGAGTCATTATCACCCAAGAATCAACCATGGATGCCGTTCTGGCTGCCCAGCTGGCTGCTGCCACCATCGACCCCAACATCGCCGCCCAGCTCAACGCCGACTCCAAGTCGCTGTTCGACACAGTCGACGATCTCCGGGAGCTCGGCATCAGAAACTTTGTCGACTTGCCCCAGATCATCGTGGTCGGTGACCAGTCTTCGGGAAAGAGCTCCGTTCTCGAGGCCATCTCGCGCGTCCGATTCCCCGTCGACGGGAACATCGGCACCCGCTTCGCCACGGAGCTCGTCCTCCGCCGAGCGCCCGGGAGCGAGACCACATCCAATGTCAGCATCCAGTTCGCAGACCAAGGCCACGTGGCGCGCCCGCCCTTCAAGAGAACCACCTTCGACAAGGAGAGGCTCCCCGACCTGATCCGGGAAGCCACTGAGGCCATGGGCATCCGAAACGGGCCCCGCGCAAAGCAGTTCTCCAAGGACATCCTGCGCATCGAGGTGACGGGCCCCGGCGTGCCGCCCATCACGCTCGTCGACCTTCCGGGCATCTTCCACAGCGCGACCGCCGACCAGGACGGCGAGGGCCGCGAGATCGTCAACCAGCTGATCGACAGCTACATGACGCAATCCAAGAGCATCATCCTGGCCGTCGTGGCCGCGGACCAGCAGCTCGCGGCGCAGGCGGTGCTCGCCAAGGCCGTCGCGCACGACCCCAAGCGGGAGCGCACCATCGGCGTTATCACCAAGCCCGACATGGCCGGCCGGCAGAATGGGAGGAAGTATCTGGACCTCGCCAAGGGCCGCGAGGCCATGCACCGGCTCGCCCTCGGCTGGTACGTGCTGCGGAACCGGTCCGAGGAGGAGCGGGCGTCGGCCGCCGCCGCGCGGGACGCGGCCGAGGAGGCCTTCTTCCGGTCCGGCGACTGGAGCACCATCGGCCCGTCCAACAGGGGCGTCGAGAGCCTGCGCAGGCGCCTCAGCAAGGTGCTGCTTGACCACATCCGGAACAGCCTGCCCGAGGTCATTGTCAACATCGGCCGTAGCCTGGGGGACCGCAAGCGCGAGCTGGGACAGCTCGGCCCGTCCAGGTTGATGTTCGTGGAGCAGAGGGCGTATCTCTGCGCCATTGCCAGCAAGTTCCACCGGCTGGCAACCGACGCTGTTGAGGGGCGCTACAGGGATGAGTTCTTCGGGGAGCTGAACGAGCGGGAAATGAGAGCGAGGAAGCTGCGGGCTGTGCTGGGGAACATGCACCTGGCGTTCGAGGTCGTCATGGAGACCAAGGGGGCACGCTACAAGATCCAGTCGAGTGACGGTCGCGACGAACACGGGGCCAAAAACGGTGGGGAGGCGCAGAACGGCGCCAACGATGATGACAGTGCGGTGGAGGGGGGCAACGACGGTCACAACAAGGATAGCCTGAGCCACCACCCCGAGCATGTGCAGGAGCTGGTGGATGGCTACGACGCCGACCATCCCGAGCCCAAGTCCGTGGCGAAGCTCAGCACGGACCTGGAGGCGGCTTTCAATTGGGGCAATGGGTTTTCCGGCGACGTCAACCCAGACCTGGTCTTCCTACTCTTGAAGAAGCAGACGACCCCATGGGAAGCCATTGCGCAGCACCACCTCGGCTCCGTCCTAAGAGTCACTAAGAGATTCGTGGAGCAGCTCTTTATTTACATCATCAGGCAAGACGAGGCCACTCTGGGGGCCCTCCTGACCACCTACGTGGACGACTTCTTTGACGAGAAGAAGGCTGAGCTCGATAGGAAGCTGGCCGAGCTGCTCCGCCCGTACGTCAACGGCTACGCGTTGCCCCGTGAGCGCGAGGCTCGGTTGAGGATGCGCCTGGCAACTTTCGAGCGGGACAAGCGCCAGCTCGAGACACGCCTGAGGCGGAACTACGGGGATTGGTTCGGGGAGGCTTCCGACAGCGGCCATTTCCGAGTCACCATCGATCAAGTCGTCGGCGCCGTCTGCGACCAGGACAGACGAGAAAGGAGGACCTCGGAGATCGAGGTGGTGATCAACAAGGTGACGGTCCAGTATGAGGTAAGCCAACTTGTCCCCTGCCATGCAAGTCCAAACTCGTTGCCACAGGCTCCGCTAACTGGATCGATGAATCCAGATGTTTCGCGAGACGTTCATCGAAAACGTCATCAACCTCGCGGTGGAGAGCTGCCTCGTACACCACATCCCAGGCATTCTGACGACCGGAAAAGTCGACCAGATGAACATTACACAGTTAACTGAGCTCGTTTCCGAGTCCGAGGACATCCGGGTCCGGAGAACAAATCTCGAGGCCGAGGTGATAGTCCTGGAGGAAGGGCTTCGCATGTGCGAGCGGCACAGGCCCAAGTCGTTGGCGAGTAAGTCCGCCTCCACCCCTTGATCAGAGACGGGCTCCAACTCGACCACCGCTTCTAACAACCCATCACCAGATGACGACCCAGCCCCATCCCCGGCGGCTCGTAACAACCCAAGCCCCCAGCCGCGCTCCGGTGCCACCCAGGCTACCCCAACCCCAGCTGCTCAGCCGACCGTTCCAATCCCGAGCGATCCCATCACCCCCAGCAGGGCTTCCACCACCAGCCGGGCCAACAACCAGACGGATGCCTCTCCCACGCCAGCGCAGCGCAGCCTCGCACTCCCACCCACCACTTCCAGCACCACCAGTAACAACATCACCGCCACCTCACCCCGCCCCGCCAGCGCCAGCGCCTTCAGCGCCTTCGTCCCCCCGGTGCAAGCGACGCCGCCCGACATCGTCCACTTCGGCCCGGGCGCCACGCTGGGCAGCGGGTGGGGCAGTGGTCTGTTCAGCACCAGCAGCGGCCCTCTGTTCATGGGCAGCCCGCCCGCGCCCCAGACGACCGCCGGCGGCAATCTGTTCAGCCTGTCGCGTGAGCCGTCTCCCTCGACGGTGGGCGGGGGTGCGTTCGGCACGCCGGCGGGCAGCAGCAGCAGCAGCAGCAGCGGTGTTGGCAGTGGTGCCTTTGGCGGCGCCTGAAGGGCGGGTTGTTTGGCTGGCTCGCGGGCTACGATGGGTGCAACCTGGACGGTGTTGGTAGCGGGGGGCGTGGGGGCGTGGTGGGTTTATTTACCTCTCTACTTGCGGAGGTATGGTGGGGGTTGAGGTTGGGTTTTGTTGTTTTTCTCTTTCTTTTTCCTTTGATTGTAATTTCTTGTTTTTTCTTCTCTCCCTGTCTCTCTATTCTGTTACCCCATTGTTCTGGTAGGATAGCAAGTATGTTATGACCGCTGGCGGCGTCGAAAGGGCAATTTTGCCCCAAAATACAATGAGATGCCCTGGAATTGCGTCTGGCCCTGATCTGATGTAGTTAATTATATCTTCCATTTCGTTGACTGTGTGTGGGCTTATTGCCATGGTGGCCCTGATACCAGACCATCTCGGGGAAGTATTGAAACCTACTTAGTTAACTAGTTATTTCTAAACTTTACGCCATATGGGCTGTCCGTTGCTTAGCAACTTGATAGCAGGGTGTAACAAGGGGAAATATAGAAAGCGAACAAACGGCCAAGAGTGCGAGGCCAGTCCTTCTTCTAATTACCGTGCTAAATGATCCCGTCCCTGTCCAACAAAATCAACAAGTTACCGACAGATGAGTTCAATCACCAGCCGACCACAGCAGGGATACTCTCCCGTAGCTAGTCTAGATAATAGACTAACTAGTTATCGAGAATTACAAACTTCTCCACGCCCGGGATTGAAGCCAGGACAATGTTGAGGCGGAAGCAAGATGGTCACGAGGTAACAGGAAATGATTGAAGCCAGGACAACGTCGAGGCGGAAGCAAAATGGTCACGAGGTAACAGGAGATGATCGTAAACTGGAGTGCCATTTTTTCTTGCCCGACCTGATCAGGCTGCTCCTCGAGGCAGCGCAAACCCAGACACGCGCACCTTTTTGTGCAAACCTCCTGCGAAGGAAGGCTGGAAATAAAACGCCAGTCCGTCCCTGTCTAAGTCCCTGTCTTTCCGTCTTCCCATCTTTCCTTCACCATGCCATGCATATGATGTACATACAAAACCCAAGACAACGCTTTCACACATACGTAGCCAGTCACTCATGTCATGCATTTCCCCAATATCAGGGCTTCTTGTCGCCCCCTTCCCCGCCATTTTTGGGAGCCTCCTTCTCAGGGCCTTTGGCCTTTTCCGCGTCGCGCCCTTGGCGGTACTTGTCCATCTTCTCGCGCAGGTAGCGCCAGGTCCTGCTCCAGCCGCTGGTCAGGGGTCCTTTGAGGGATTGGGTGGTGGCGGGCCAGCTGATGGTCTGCTTGATGACGGTGCGGATGTAGTTGCGCAGCTCGTAGGGATCGTCCTGGGCGATGCGCCTCTCAAAGCCGCCGCCCTCGCGGCGCTTGAAAGCGATGGAGTCCTCCTTCTCGCCCTCCTCCATCATCTTGCGGAACTCGAGCGCCGGGATGGCCAGCTTCTTCTGGTACTGGAAGTAGAGGCGCGAGCGGAAGGCCTTGGGCAGGCGGCGCACCATGTTGCCGCGCTTGACCGGGTCCATGTCCTGGGCAAGGTTGAGGTTCTTGGTGTCGTCCCAGACCCAGTCCTTGGTGGCGCAGCCGGGGTCGTTGAAGGCGACGTTGGGGAGGGTCTCGATAAGCGGAAGGTAGAGGCGGCGGAAGTTGGCCATGTTGTTGCCGACAATGTTCTTGACCTTGCGCGGGTTCTCGGTCGGCAGGGCCATGCGCGGGTCGCCGAGGTAGCTGATCCCGGCAATGGTGGCATACAGCTCCTCCTCGGTGAAGTTTGGCGGAAGGAGCAGCAGAGCGGTCCGCAGGGCAGACAGAAGGTTCATCTGGTTGGCGAGGCGGATCTTGGGATCGTCCCGCAGGATCTTGACGGGCTTTTGCAGTCTCCCAGCCAGGTAGAGTGTATCCCACTCGCTCAAATCCTTCTCCAATGTGCCCAGCTGCACGACGCCGTACTTGATCAGAATGCCATTGACCACGACATAGGGATTGAAGTAGACGCCGGCGCCCATCTTGTCCTGGACATACGAGACGGCGCCGGAGCCGAGGCTCGCGAGGGCCGAGTAGTGGTCGCGGTGCTGCTTCATGTTGAGAGAGTGCCAGTGCTGGGTGTGCGAGACGCCAAAGATGAAGTCGATCATCTTGGGGGAGCCATCCTGGGCCCTCTGGACGGCCAGCGGGGCTTTAGGATGGATGGCGCGGATCTCGTCGGGGGTCGGGACGGCGCCGCTCGACTTGGACTGGGGGAAGACACCGGAGCCATAGGCAAAGGCATAGCGGATCGGGGCGCGGAACTGCCAGGGTATCGACTTCAAGACTTCCTTAAACTCTAGGTCGAACGGGATGTGCTGGTTCACGCCGAAGTTGGCATGCGGCAGGTCCTTGAAGGATTCGATCTTCAAGTTCGGGTTGTACTCCCAATCCTGGCCATCGCTCGTCGTCTGGCCCACTGGCGTGTCGGTCTGGGGTTCGGATGGCCTGGTGGCCGTGCTTGCGCTTGGTATGCTCTCGGACGCCTTGCTGCCGGTGTCGCCATTCTGCACTGTCCCGTAGCCTCGCGCAGGAGCAGCGGGAAAACACGGGTGGAAACCGAGTATCGGAGCAGGCGAGATCTGGATGGCGAGGGCCGGGCGCAGAGGCCTTGATCGCGGTGCGAGGTGGCCCTGTCGGAGGAGCAGCCTTGGTCAGCCATGGGGTCCCTCCAAACCACCGCAGCCGCCGCCGCCACCGAAATATCCAAGCATAACCGAGCTCTGGAGCTTGCTTACCCGCACCAAGGCGGGGATGCGACCGCGGACCATCACAATCGGGCTCTTGTCGTTGGGGAGGGTCGATCTGGGGGCTTTTCAGAACCGAATGAAAATGATGGGCAGCCCGAGCCGCAGAGAGGTCACCCGCAAATGGAATGCCATGGGGATCGAGAGGAGATGGTGGCCGGGGAGAGAGTCGGTGTTTGCCCAAGAGAGTGCCACTAAATTGATGGGCATTGCAGTGGGGATCACTGTGACCGGCACACTGGGCCGGCACAACTCGCTCCTCTTAGGCACCCGCGTCATCGCCAGGGGCCGTTCTCGCTGGGCTGCTTCTCGCTGGGCGAGATGGTGGGAACCCCACTGAATTGGCTTTCTTGGCGGGCTTGTTCTGAGCCGAAGCTGCGAGCGATGAGGGACGCTGGGCCAATTCTGAACAGATCCACTCTTTCACTCATTCACTCGCCCTCTGCCAGATCGAAACACTGAAGCTTCAAAGAACAGACAGCACTAGAGGTCGAGAGGAAGTGACCCTTGTTAGCTCTTGTTGCGGGTGCAGCCAATATTCTGGACAACCTGGATTCTCCCTCCTTCCCTCACCCACATGCCCATCGACCGGCATTCTGCTGTGTGTGCGACCCCAGGCTGTGGTGCTGGTCGACGACAAATTCTCCAAGTGACGAGACCATCAAGACTGGCACCTAAGGTGGCAGCTTGGTGAGCTCATCATCGGCCCATCACCTGCAGCAGAGCTCTGTATGGGGAGTGTTGTGCGTTGCTTGATGCCACCGACCCAGACTGGCCTTTAAATTATTTATCGCTGCAACAGTTCAGTTGATTCACGTGAGCAAGGGTGCAGCAAGGCGAGGTTGATCCTCCAACAAAGCTGTTTGGGCAGACAACAGCGAGCCAATCAGAGAACGATCCCGGGCTCGCCGTTCCAAACAACGCCCAGGCGCAGAGCCAGCGCAAAGACAGCACAATGCCGCGAACGCCAAGTCAACCGCAGCCGCATCCCTCGGACCGCCTCCAGTCCATCATGAGGTCCTTCACACCACAAGGCGACCCTCCTGGGTCCGCACGACGCCTGTCCGCCAGCGGCGGCTCCCAGTTCCGCGCCACCGTCACCGCCGGCATGCCGCGACCAAACGCCGCCCAGCGCGATTCGAGGGTATGTGCTGACGCGCTTCCGTCTCACGCTTCCACCACGCGCCGGTCGCTGACAAGCCGTAGATACCGGCCTTCCGCAACAGCACCACCACTCAGCCGTCCTACAACATCCTCACCGGCGACCCGAACGCGACCGCCCAAGGCAGCGGCGCAATGGCCCGCCCTGGCTCCCTCCAAGGGGCGCCCGCCGGCCCCTCGCCTCCCCGAGGCCGCGCGCCCACAATCGGCAGCAACCTCAGCCGCGAGAGCAGCAAGGAGAACCGCCCGCCCGCCGACGCCCAAGAATACGAGACCCAACGCAGGCGCATCGAGGAGCTCAAGGCCGAGGTCGGCACTCTGCAGTACCAGATCAGCAGCTACGAGCAGGAGAAAGAGCTGGCCCGCCTGCAGATGGACAACGAGATGCGCGATACTAAGAGGCGCGCCGAGGATGACTTCAAGGCGAAGCAGGCCGCTGAGGCTGACAAATCCAAGGCTCAGCGCCAGGTTGAGGCGCTGCAGAATGACCTCGACGAGCTCAGGGCCGAGAAGGAACACCGGACGCGGGAGCTGGAGGCAAAAGCAAGGGATGCCCTCGAGGAGGCAAGACTGCTGCAGGAGCAGTTGGAAGAGCTGAGCGCAGCCAAGGACGAGGCTGCTCGCATGGCCGAGCGGGAGGCGATCGACCTCAAGGCCAAGTTGGCTTCGTCACAACGAATCGCCCACGAGCTGGAGGAGGAGAGCCGAGCACGGGATGAGGCACTCGAAAAGGCCCAGTCCGACTTGGCCGCGCGGGACGAAACCATTGGGAACCTAGAGGCCGATGTCCTCCGGCTGAAAGCCCAGACGGGCGATGCCGAGACGATCGCCGTCATCCGCAGGGAGCTGACAGACCAAGTCACGCACATCCGGAATTTGGAAGCAAAGAACCGGGACCAGCTGGCGGAATTGCGACACCTGCGTGCCTCCCACAAGGCCGTCGAGGTAGTCGAGGAGGAGAAACGCTCCCTCCAACGGCGCCTGAATGCCGCCGCATCGCTCCAGCACGAGCTCGACGAGGAACGGAGGCAACGTCAGAGGCTGCAGGATGAAAGGCTATCCTGGGCCGCCTACCTCCAGAGCGAAGGCGGCGCAGACGGCCAGATGGAGTTTGACTCGCCTGAAGGCGTAGCCAGGGCTCTCGTCGCCGAGCGCCTTCACTCCGCGTCGCTGGTTGAGAAGTTGGGAGAGCTACAACCCGAGATCGCCGATCGCGACAACATTATCCAATCTCTAGAAAACGAAAAGGCCGGACTGCTGGACCAGATCGCAAAACTGAGGACCGCAGAGGCGTCGTCGGGCGGCGCCAACGACAAGGCTCGCGCCCGCCTCGACCGCCAACGCGCCCTCGCCGTCAAGGAAGTCGAGTATCTCCGTGCGCAGCTCAAGACGTTTGACATGGAGGACATGACGCTCCAGCCCGAAAACGTGGACCACCAAAAGATCAAGCGGATCCAGGAGCTCGAGGACCTCGTCGACAAGTACAAGACCGAGGTCGGCACGCTGCACGCGGACCTCAACTCGCTCGAGTCAGCCTCGGCCAGCCCGGCCGCCACCCTCCCCGCGGCGGCGGCAGGCTCCAAACGGCCGCGCGAGACGGACGAGGCCGAGCACGAACAACTCGGCCAGCTGGCACGCAAGAACCGCAAACTCCAATCCGAACTCTCCGACCTCCAAACCGCCCACCGCCTCCTCCAAAAAGAACAGCAAGTCGCCACCGACCAGCTCGCCTCCACCCAGTCCCAGCTCCAAACCCGCATCCTCTCCCTCCGCTCCAACCCCACCTCGGACCACGAAGCAACCAAAGCCTCGACGCTCGCCGCCCTGCGCCTCGAAAACACCGAGCTCCTCGCCACCCTTTCGCGGCAACCCACCCGCTTCCCGACGGTCCCTTCCTCCCAACTCGCCGCCGCGCAGCGCGCCGTGGCCGAGGCCCGCGCCGAGACGGCGTCGGCCCACAAGTCGGCCCGCCGCCTCAAGGAGGTCTGGGCAGCGAAATCCGCCGAGTTCAAGGAGGCCGTCTTCAGCACCCTCGGCTGGACCGTCACCTTCATCCCGGGCGGCAAGATGCGCGTCGAGAGCGTGTACCACCCCTCCCAGACGGACGAGCACGAGAACTCGATCGTGTTTGACGGCGAGAAGGGCACGATGAAGGTTGGTGGGGGGCCCAGGAGCGCGTTTGCGCAAAGAATTGGGGATAATATCAAGTTTTGGGTGCGGGAGAGGGGGTGTGTACCCGGATTTTTGGCGGCATTGACGTTGGAGTTTTGGGAGGAGCAGAATGCCGCTGGGGGGGTGACGGGGAGGCTTGAGGGGTGAGGATGGGGTGTTGCTATTGCTGTAATTTATGAGGGGCCGCGAGCGGGCATGCATGCTTCAGGGCAAGGAGTTACGAGAACAGATGAACGGGCGTTTTTTGGGGGAGGGGCTTGGGTGGGGGTAGATATTTGCTTGACATGGCTGTCGGTTTCCCAACCGCTCAAAATAACTTGTTCTCTCATCCACTTTCAAAAAACGAGCTACACATTATTTCCCCAAGCGTTTT
>MU855340.1:0-49353 GCA_033296695.1 Staphylotrichum tortipilum | reverse complement strand
CCCCCCCCCCCCCCCCTCCCTAGAATCGTGCCATGACAGACAGCTAAGAAAAATAGATACGTAGTATGTACAGGTATGTGCAGTCTCCCCTCCCTGCCTCGGCCCCCTCACTGCCTCACCAACAGCCAAAACCAACAGCAACCTGTTAACAAATCGCTCCACACGAGAAACACGCCTCCACCCCAGGCCGGCCCCCAACCCGTCATCATCAGAAGAAGCTTCAACAACAACAAAAAATCGATCTATCCCTCCATCCAACAACCATCCTTCGCTTGCAACAGAAAAAACACAACGCAACTGGCCCCATCCCCCTCAAAACCTGCTCCTCACCGCGACTCATACTTCCCACTCACCAACCTCCTCACCAGCGGGACATCCGCCCACGCCCTCTCCCCGGGCGGCACAAACCCGGGCGAGGTCGGCGCCGATCCGACATCCGCAAAGGGATCCTCGTCCTCCTCCTCCACCGCCTTCCCCTTGCCCTTCGCCTCAGGCAACAACCGCGCAACCGAGATCCCACTTCCCCCCTCCCCACCAGTGGGAGCTGCCCACTCCCACCGCACCTCAACCCGTCCCGGCTGCGGCTCCGCATTCTGCTCGCCAATCACGCGGCAGATGATCTTGCCCCACTCTTCCGTGAGGGTGACATCGCCCAGGCGCCAATAAACAAGATGCTTGTCCTTGAGGTGGGTGCCCGACGGCTTAGTCTGGACGCCGCTCGCGTGGGCGCCCTCGTAGGTGGCGATGAAGACGAGGTTGGACAGGGTGACCGGACCGCCGTCGCCGCTCCACGCCGGGTTGAGGCGGTACTGCAGTAGCAGGCCGAGCTTATCGGCCTGGGGTTTCCAGATGGGGTGGATGGAGATGGGGCAGTGGGCCGCGAGGGAGGTGTCCGAGTCGGCGTGGACGCGGTAGGTGAAGGCCGGGGTGGTGGTGGCGAGGTGGGAGAGGTCGATGGAGAACTCGTCGGGGGTGGCGGTGTTGCTGACGAAGACGCGGTTGGGGCCGATGGATTCGAGGAGCGGGAATTTGTTGAGGCGGAGGGTTTCGTGGTCTGGATGGGTTAGCTGGGGGGAGTGGTGGCGTGGGGACAAGGGGTGGAGCGACTCACCTGCGTACGGATTGTTCGGGTCGGCGACGTACGATAAGGCAATCTCGCCCGTGACCTTGACCGAGCTGGGCTCGCCGTCTTGGAACACGGCGTTCACGGTCTCGATAATGGACGAGTGCAGGCCGGGCCCGTAGGTTGGCCCATGCATGTCGGGGTGCCTGAGGCGAGCGACATTGCCATATGACGAAGCACCGCCAAACGATGTGCCAGACCGAATAGACTGGGTATCCGAGGCATGACTGGGCTCTGAGGTAAAGGTCGTGGCCGGCGTGGGCTTGGGCATCGTGGCGCTGGCCGACCACGAAGGCGACGGCGGGAACGGGTTCTCGGACGAGATCTCGTAGGTCGGCAAGGACGGCATGTACACCGTATTCCGGACGTCTCTCCTCCCACGAACGGTGCCCACCCTGCGCGCCGGCCCCATGGTTGTCAGAGCGTTGGCCACGCTGGACAGGGCCGCCTGCTTGGCGTCCTGGTCCTCCTCCGGGATGGGCTCGTTCTTGATATTCAGCTTGAACAGGTGATCGCCATCCTCGGCGGCCGCCTCCCTTTGCGCGAGGGAGATGGGGTCGTTCATCGAGGGGGGTATTGTGAAGCCGTCGGCATCTTTCGTCGGCTCCTCCCTGATCGGCTGCTGCGACGGGGGCGGCCCAGTGGGCGCGTCGAAAATATCTTCTGCCGTTCCATTGAGGAGGGACGGTTGCGGCGGGGGGGCATCCTTGGACCCCTCGCTGGGCGCAACACCGTTTGTGCCTTCGTGCGACGGCTTGCCAGCCTCATGGTCGAAACTCGAATTCCGGTGAGGCTGCTCAACGGTCGGGCTCTCAACCACTGACGGCAGCCTGTGTTGCGAATCGGTCAGGTTGTGGGACGAGGCTCTGGGAGAGAGCGTCTGGCTGTGGCTGCTCCCCAGGCCGCGGGAGAAGCCGCCAAGGTTCTTCTGGGGCGAGCCGCCAAGCTGGCCAAAACCACCATGGATACTTTGACGCCGTCTGCCCAGCATGGTGCCAATGCGGCTCCGCAGCTTCGATTCTGAGAGTGATGGGTCAGCAAAAGGTCTGAATGGGGGGGTGAGGGTGTTCCGAAGCGTACCAGGGGGGTTGTTGTCCCTGTGGCCCGAATGCTCGCTAATGTCGTCGCCGGTGATGCTCGGAGGCGCCGGATTGCTCGGGGTGACCGGGGTTGTTTGCCGTGCGGTGGTGGCCGTGGCTCTGCGTTCGACCCTCGGCTTCCCAGCCGTTGTGCGCTGCACAAAGTTCTGAATCTCTTGGGCGGTGTCAACCTCGAGCATCACGTTAAGCACCTCCTCGGCGGCCGACTGGGTGCGAGTGGCCTGGTCGACGGCATGGGTCTCGAACTGGGTTAGGACGTCGCGCAGGTGGTTTATCCGTTGCTCGTCCAGGGCTTGGAGGGTCTCAAAAACAAAGGGCGCCTGCGATTCCCACTGCTGGGTGGCCGATTCGAGCCTCGAGGCGGCCTGGTCGACCTTTTGCGCATTGGCCCGCCCGCCCTTCTTGCTCAGCTTGTCTGACTTGTCGGCAGCATCATCCAGCTCGCGGGCCATGGTCTGCAGGTTCACGCTGATGGTGTGGATGTTCTGCATTTCCTTCTTGTTCTGGAAGTTGCGGAGGGGCTGCTCGACGTCCTTCTCGATGCGCTGGGCGAACAGCTGGTGCGAGGCGGCGATGCCGTCGGTCGACTGGAGGATCTTGTCCCATGGCGCTTGGAAGATGCTGCGAGCGACGACGGTTAGGGGAGAGCCACGAGGGGGAACGGCCAGCGAAGGGGGCGACGAACCCGAGCTCGGACGCGGCATTAGGCACCTTGAAGAGCAATAACTTGCGCAGCGCGGCCACGTATTGGTCCTCGATTCTCCTGCGCTCCTACAATGTGTCTCGTCTCAGCTCCGGGCCCGCTTGGCCTGGGGGTTGATGTGAATATGCAGGGCACATCATCGTACCTGAAGCCAATCCGCAATTTCCTGGTTGGCCTTCCCAATGCGCCTGACTCGATCCGACATGACCTGCACGGCCTGGCTCGGCTGGAGGTTGGCCTGGAGGGAGGGAAGCACAGCTCCAGCGTCAGCAATCGGCGGGCCCTGCACGGCGCGGTGCTGCCGGAGGGGCCGGGGGAAGGCATACCAGCATCGCCGGGTACTCGGACCGCGACAGGTCGTCGACGGAGGCCATGGTGGCGGCGGCTTGGGAGGTATCGACGGGAAGGCGCAATTGGGCGACAGCGGCGAGCGAGGTCACTGGTAATCAGCGCATAACACGAGTGGTCGTGGGGATCGTCGCCGGCGTCGCGGATGGGCCGGCAGCAGGCACGGGGGTCAGGGTGGTAGTTGGGATGGTCGCAGTGCCTCCGGTGTGCGAGGATCGAGGATTGGGGATCGTGTGTCTGTCTCTGGTGTTGATACGGTAGATGGCACATTCACTCGCCCTGTTCAGGCTGCTGCAGGGCAACGAAGCAACTGCTGTAACTGCCCAGTCACTGGCCACTGGCTGCGGGCTGAACGGGCTTGGGCTGGGACCTGCCACGGGGATGGTGGATGCGAATGGAGCTCTCTCATTTGTGTGGAGTCCCTCAGCCTGCTTTCACGGCCGAGCACTCCCCAGTCCGCCAATCGCATGCTGTCCTCGGGGTCTCGGGCCCCACTTCCCTGCAACCCGCCCCACACTCAGGGCCCAGCGGAACCCCCAGCGGAGAATCCGGCTGCATGCATAGCCTTGGACCTCTGCAGCAGCAGTTGCAGAAGGAGCATGCAGAGTCCGAGGGGTGCTCCCGCGAACCTGCATACACCCACTCTCACATTGCCTGGATCCGAACAAAGTACGAGTGCAGACACTCTCTCTGTGTAGCACACTTCAACCAAGCCAGTTACCAGGCCCGCATGAGCATTCCAGCCTGCGAGACTGAAAAAGGACAATTGTCTCCGAAAGTTCCAATACGGGCAGTCAATTTGTCCCAGCTCCATTGTTCAGCCCAGTTGGGTGGGTCTCCCCAGCAATAGGTCCACTCAGCCTTTCCAGGCAGTTGCTTGGCATTCTGGCACCACACACCTCCAAGAGCACACTCGCCCTCACTCTCACTCACACACTCAGGCACCATGGCTGATGCCGCTGATTGGAGGGCCTCGCTGACAGCGACGGAGCGATATGACAACATCCAAAAGCTGTAAGAATTGTGGCTTTTGGGCGGGAGCCGTATGAGTTTGCATGGTAATTCTGACAGGCTCACCCGCATGACAGAGCCGGTCTGGCAGCAGCTGCTGGTCTCACCAAGAGCGCCTTTGAGCTTGAGTCTGAAGCCTACAACACCGCCAGCAGTAGGGTACTTATAAACTTCCCCCCTTTCTCACCATGCGATTTACCTGGTTGACACCGCCCAGGAAGAGTACGATGCGACCTGCAACGTTCCTGCTCCTGCAGCAGAACCCCCTATCCCCTCCCCAACATCGTCACCCTCCCTGGCCCCTGATTCCAACAACCAGGAGCCTTCCTCCCCCGGCGTCACCATCGGCCCCTACCACAACTGCCACTACATCGCCAGCGGCGTGACGGCGGCCGTTTACCGCGCCCAAACCCGCGCCCTCAAAGTCATCGTCGAGACCCACAACATCGAGCCGCACAACCCGCACCGCGAAGCCAAGATCCTCTCCCTCCTCCGCGCCGCGCACGCCCCCAACATCATCGCCCTCCTTTCCACCTTCCACGACCGCGAGCAGCGGCTCGTCCTCGTCTTCCCCTACCAGCCCCTCACCCTGGCCTCCCTCCTCGACCAAACCAACCCCAACACCTCCCCGCTGCCCCTCTCCCTCCTCCGCCCAATCTTCACAGCCCTCTTCCGCGCCCTGCACCACCTCCACACTGCCGGCATCCTGCACCGCGACATCAAACCCTCCGCGATCCTCCTCCCCTCCCCCCCGCCCTTCCCCGCCTCCTCCATCACCCTCGCAGACTTCGGCACAGCCCACCACCCCACCCTCTCCCTCCCCTCCGAACCCCTCTCCCAAAAAATCCTCGACATCGGCACGGGCCCCTACCGCGCCCCCGAAACCCTCTTCGGTAACCGCGCTTACGGCCCCGGGGTCGATCTCTGGGCCGCCGGCACCGTGCTGGCAGAGTGTCTGCTGCGCAAACCGCTGTTTGACTCGCGCCCGGCGCATGAAGATGGGAATCAGTTGGGATTGGTGTTGAGTATCTTCCAGACGCTGGGGACGCCGAGTGAGGAGACATGGCCGGAGGCCGTGGGGTGGAGGACCCCGCCGTTTGGGATGTATAGGGTTTTTGAGGGGAGGGAAGGGGGGTGGAGGGGGATTTTGCCCCAGAGCGGGGTGGATGAGGGGTGGAGGGGGTTGGTGGAGGGGTTGGTTAGGTTTGAGAGTGGGGAAAGGGTTACCGCTGGGCAGGTATGTTGCCTTTTTTTTGGGGGGGGGGGCTTTATTATCTGCTTTGTTGTCGTTCACAAGGTCACGATGTGGTGGTGAGAGTGGTGCTAACTTGGGAATAGGCGTTGGAGTTTCCCTGCTTGAAAGGGGACGGCGACGGGGGTGGTGATGGTGAGGGTGGCGAGGAAAGCAGTTAGTGTGACGCTTCACGGATGAGAAAAGCATGGCCGCCCGCGCCCGGGCCCCATGTGACGGTGTCGATGTTGGGCAAGTTCGCGGATCTTGGCGCGAAAATGCAAGGCGTCGGGGATGTGCATTCAACCCACGCTGCAGATCCCAGCCGGAAGCGATTCTATTGAGAGTCTATCATCATTCCAACGTGTCCCCAATCCAATGTCATGGCGGCCTCGGGATGCTATCCCGATCGACTGCCGTCGAGGCACATCGGCGCGGCCTTTCATATGCCATTCATGCGGCGACGACGTCTCAGCTTGCGCCGCCGCCTCGGTATATCCCTGGTTCTACTCCATCTCGATCGTTCCGGGCGGCTTCGAGGTAACGTCATACACGACACGGCACACGCTGTGGACGACCACGTCAGCAAGGATGGCGACGCAGAGGGGGCAGGGAGGGAACGCACCCATGGACTTCGTTGACGATCCTGTTCATGACCCGCTGGAGGAAGTCCCACGGGAAGTTGAAGGCCTCAGCAGTCATATAATCCGTCGTGGTGACGGCGCGGAGGATGATGATCTGGTGGCTGTTAGTACACCTCACACAAGAGAAAAGCCGGGGTAGCATACGTAGCCATAGACTCTCTTGTCTCCCATCACACCGACGGCGCGGCTGGGGTCGACGGCGGCATAAGCTGCCGGGGATGTCAGCGTGCCCTTGACGGCAACCCATTTCAAGGGAGCAAACCTTGGGAGATCTGGTCGTAGAGACCAGCCTTCCGGATCTCAGAGATGAAGATCTTCCGGCGATTGTCAGCACACACTAATTCAAAAAGCCCGAAGCCACAACAGCCATCAACTTACGTGGTCGGCCTGGCGTGCGATCTCGACCTTCTCAGGGGTCACCTCGCCCAGGATTCGAACGGCAATACCGGCTGTGCATTGGTCAGTCCTGACGCATGGCGTTGATGGGGGAGGCGTCTCCTACGGCCAGGGAAAGGATGCTATTGAACGGCAGTCAGCAGAGGTTGGAGCGGTGATTAGGAAGGAATGCGGGGACGCACTCTCATCACAAGCTCCTCCCGGATCCCCAGAGCACGTCCGAGCGCTGCAGATTCATTAGTCTGTTGTCTCGACGTTTCGTTGGTGGCTTTCACAGCCGCCTTTGATTTCGGAGCGCCACATACCGCGCACTTCGTCCTGTCAAATCGTTAGCTTGGAGATGGGCAGGGAATGGGCCTGTTGAGATGTGGAACAAACCTTATACAGGGATCTGAGCGGCTCAATGAGCTTCAGACCCTGTCCGTTGGCCATCCGGGCTGGGAGACCGCCACTTTTGAAACTCTAGGTCAGCATGGGCGTTCGTTCTCCATTGGAGAGAAAGTAGAGATGTACACGTTGTGATGGGTCTAGACACCAACACGCCAGTCAGCACACAGCACACGACAAAGCTCCCTGGTTCAGGATGCAGGAAGCTGACTCGACTGACCTTGATGGTGGCCGAAGGCCCCTTGAATGAGAGTGACTCGATCACATCGGGGTAGAGAGTGCCCCTATCAAACGATTAGAACCCTCGGTGCGGGACCGGGCAGGCCAGTTGGTCTTGTTGGGGCAAACTTGCTGCATGAAGAACTCAATCTTGCCAGCGACACTCGAGTCATGGACAGCGGCCTCTTCAATCTGTCGCTTGTCAACTTCCCTGCTCGTTGCCAGATGGGTGTGGAGCAGCTCGTCGGGCATACCTTGACCGCCTCCTCCTCGAAGATGTCGATGAATTTGCCACCTAATATACAGGCGTTAATTTCGGGACAGCCCCAATTCCGGGCGGGCGGGACAGGCGGGGCTTCCAGAAGGGTGGCACGAGAAGGCTTGACGCACCGATGAACTTGCGCTTTTTCTGTGGCGGGGGTTAGCGTGAGCTAGGGGGGGGCTTGTGGCGCAAATTCGGCCTCAGAGGGGGCGGGCCTACCTCGGGATCTTCAACGCCCTTCAGGCCGTCCAGGAAGCGCTGCGAGGCGTCGACGACAGTGAGGTTGATGCCGAGCGCCTCAGAGAGGTCCTTCTGGACCTGCTCACACTCGTTCAGGCGCATTACGCCATCTGATTCGATGCCGTCAGCTCGGGACTGCGCTAAAAATCTGAGACACGCAGCAAAATTTCGTACTATTGACCAGCACGGCCCAGAACCTGGAGCCAATCGCCTCTTTCTGGAGCGCACTGTCAGTTTCAGCTCCTCGACGCGCCAGGTCATAAGGGGAAAATACCATGAGCTTAGCGGCAACCGTTGAGTCGACGCCACCACTGACGGCAGCCAGCACCTGCCCCTTTTCACCGACAGTGTGGCGAATCTGGGCAATCGCCTCTTCTAGAAACTTCTGCATGGTCCAATCTTGCTTGCAGCCGCAGATGCCGACGGCGAAGTTCTTCAGAAGATCCGTCCCGTTCTGGGTGTGCGTGACTTCGGGGTGGAACTGCAGGCCGTAGATGGGCTTGCTCTCGTGGCCGATGGCGGCGTATTCCGAGTTGTCAGAGGTGGCGACGGTGTGGAAGCCATCGGGGAGCTTGGCAAGCTTGTCTCCATGGCTCATCCACACGCGCATCGAGTCCTCGATGCCGTCGAATAGGCGGTCGACGTGGCCGCCCACGGACCGAGCCTTGAGCATGGCGTGGCCATACTCGCGATGGGTGCCGGCAACCACGTTCTCGGGATTGAGGCGGTAGGCGAGCTCCTGCATGCCGTCTGTTGGTCGCCGAAGTTAGCACCCGGGCAAATCCCGCTCATACAGTGTGAGTTGAGGCGGCCAGAGGATCGGTAATCATTACGTACAGCAGATGCCCAGAATCGGCACGTCTGAATCAAGAGTGTCAGCCACGGGGCGCGGGATGAAGTCAGGGAGATGCCAAGGGGCCGTGTTTACTCAGGTTGAAGACGGCAGGGTCGACATGGGGGCTGCCCTCCTCGTAGACGGAGTAAGGGCCGCCCGACAGGATGATGCCCTTGGGGGTGAACTTGAGCTCGGCAAGCGTCTGGGTGCACGGCAGCATCTCAGAGAAGACATTGAGCTCGCGGAGACGGCGGGTGATCCTTGCGGCCAGGGCGTGGTCAGCGAATGCAGCTATGCTCGTGTTGATGCCATCATCGGCCTCGCGAGGCCGGAGATAAGAGCGAGACAGGGCGTCTCGAGCCGAACCGCGGGACGCTCAACCAGCGCGTGGCGAGCGAGGGTTTGATTTTCAAACACGTCTGGGGTGCGACATACAGGTGAGTATACTGTGAGCTGTTCAACAACAACACGAGGTGAGGGTTAGCCTGGGGCCCGCGGGATCGTGGTGGTGATGCTTATCGGGGCGCATCGCTCTCACCCAAAGTCGAGCACCAGGATGGTGTCGAAGGCGCTGTGGGCCATGGCCTCTCCCGGTCCGGCGGCCATTGTGACTGGATGTACGGTATGCAGCAGGCTTTTTCTTTTTCTGCTTGGTTCGGGGCGACTAGAGCGTGCTGTCGACTTGCACTCGCGATTTGGGCCCAAGAGACGAGGTGAGTCGTAAAAATTTTGTGAGCCTATCAATTTTGGCGGCGTCGCTGGGGCCGACGCTCGGAGTGGGTTTCCGTGACCTCATGCCTGAAATTCTAGGTGCTGGCGCTGGCGCTGCTGGGTGCGGGTCGCCCAGCGCTTGCGCTTGCGCTGCTGCTGCTGCTGCCGCTGCCGCTGCCGCTGGTTACCGCTATCGCTGCTGCCTCTGCCCACTGCGTCCGCACTTCCTTTCTCTCTTGCCCCGCAAAAAAAAAAAACATCCAAACTTTCCCCAGTTCCATTTTCTCCATTCTTTCATTTCATCTGATCTCCCATCGCCAATGTTAATAAACATCATCCAGACTGGGCATCGCCCGCCCAGCCCAGCCCGGCCCCATCTCATCGCCGCCCCGGACCCTCGCTCCCTGCTGCACATCACTGCACCATCGCAGGCACCAGGCACCGATTCAGAGTGATTCAATCAAAGCGCACGCGCATCCCACCCCGCCTCCAGGCGGCGACCCGAGAGCTCGAACCTGGCTCTCGGGGACCACAGGCATCCCTGGAATCCTTGGAGGCGCCCCTGGGCCCGCTTGGCACAGGGCCGAGGATGCTTTCAGGCAGGGAACAGCGTCTGCAGTGGATCATGGGGTGGGCGCTCTAGCGCAGCCCGTCATCAGCCCAGGCTGCAGAGCGCAGGGATTGCCGGTAGATCTGCAAAGCTTCCTCCACGCGAGCCGGGCGGGCGGGACCGGTCAGGTCTTCATAATAAGCAAAAAGCCTCTTGCGACTGGTGAGACAGGCCGGAGCGTCCTGGCCGCCCCCCATCCACTGGCCAGTGGTCAGGCGCGGCTCGTTCCAGCTCTCGTGCGATGAGACACAGTGTGGCGCCCGATACGAAAGCATCCAAATCTCCAGTGCCCTGAGCACGCGGAACGGAATTCTCGCCGAGATTTGTCGCCAGCTCGACGGGCATGCCGCTGCTGGTGGCGCTCCCTCAAGTCCATCGGTTGGCTATCCGCCCTCGTGGCCCACTCCCACCTGGGCCCGGCCGGGGAACCCTTTCGGGTTTCTCGAGCCTTGACAGGCCCCAGACGATTGTCGGTATTCGCCCCCATCGGCTCCTGCAGTGGGCCTGCGTGTGTGCGCACATGGGTTTGGCCCCTCCCTGCCCCCCTCCCCTCCCTGCCGCACATCATGCCGGGGCCTCGGAGCCAGTCAGGCAGGGGGGAGAGGACAGGCCGGGGGGCCCCTCACGCATGTCAAGCAGCAGCGTGGCTTAGGCTGCGGGCACGAAGGGCTGACGATGCGTCGTCGTCGGACTTCTGCTGCGATATTTCACCTCGATGCTCCCCACCCGGAAATCTATCGACGACTCCTACTCGGCAGCGAGACGCGCGCGTGATGACGACACGGCCAAGATCATCACCATGACCATGAAGAACAAGCAGAAATCCAGGAGCGGCTGCCGCACTTGCAAGCTCAGGCGGGTAAGTGATGAGCTGACGTGACCCGGCCCATCCATATCTGGCGTCTCGCACACGCCATGTGTGCCCGTCAGCATGGAGCCAGCCTTGTGGACGACGGAGCCAGATCCACTGACCGACAATAGCTGAGATGCGACGAGACCAAGCCAGGCTGTCGGAACTGTGCCCAGAAGGGCTTCGACTGCCCTGGCTACCAGCAGCGGCTCCAGTGGTCCACCAAGCACGAGCGGCCGACGCCAGCAAGGACCAGCGGTCCGGCCAACTTCACCCAGCTCGTCACCGCCGCGTCCGAGTCTATCGTCTCCAAGCCCGCAAGGTCTACCGCCGGCTCTGAGCGCGATGGGGCCAGCCCACTCCCCATGGCCCCGGCGCCCGCCCACCGACTCACCGTCCCGTCGCTCGCCCTCTCCGCCGCCGCCTCTCCCACGCCGTCCCTGTCCATGTCCCTGTCCTTACCCCCATCGCCGTGGTCACCCTCGTCGTCCTCCTCGTCTTCATCGCAATCATCTCCACCGCCCGAATATGAGGAACCAGCGGCGAGCGTTGAAACACACCTCGTCCCGGTCTCTACCGTCGCAGAACCTGAGCTGGGATGGCCAGAAGAAGATCAAGCACCCGACATGATCCTGTTCCAGCCGGTGGTGAACATCCAGACCTTCTTGATCGATCACTGGTTCAAGTCTGTCTGCCCATCGTGGTCCGCCCTCGACTCTCCAACCAACCCATACCGGCGCCTGACGGCAGAGCTCTGGCAATCTTCACCGCCCGTCTTCCATGCCCTCCAGTCCATCTCAGCAGCTTCGCTGGTGGAGCGGCTCCCACACGTCATCAAGGACACGGCTCGTCAAGCCCCACGCGATGCCGTCGAGGCCATCAAGAAAGAGTTCGTCGCCTTCTTCACGGGCTCCCGCCCCAAGTTCCCCACCGAGCTGCTGTTGTCACTGTTCTGCATGAGCTCGTCCATGTGCTGGATGGAGTCTCGCCAGCTCGGCCAGCAGTTTGTCTGGCAAGCACGGGCCGTGCTGAAGAAGCTTGAAGGGTGGAATCTGGACAGTGAGACACAAGAGCTGCTTGACTTCTTCAACGGCTGCCTTGTCTACGAGGAGATGCTCCGCAGCGTCGTCAGCGAGGAGGAGATTGACTTTGAGCATATGCTCAGCTGGCCAGAGCCGGTCGCCCCGAGGTCCCTCCTTCCTGCCGTCTCACATCCCTGGACTGGGGTCTCTTCCAGTGTGCTGAGGTTGTTTGGCAAGGCTACCGCCCTGTGCCGCAGGTCCCGCACCCGGTGGAGGCATAATGTGGGAACAAGCTACCGGATTCTCGAGGGCGCGATGAAGGACATCGCGGAAGCGACAAAGGTGGAGGAGGCATTGCGCGCAGTCAACATCCCGCCACTCCCCACCTACGGGCTGCCTCAACCCGATTATGACCCAGAGCGTGCTCGAGACCTGCACTACCTCTCCGAGGCCTATCGCCTCTGCGCTCTCCTTCAGCTTTACGAGACCTTCCCAGACTTGAGCTCCAAGACCCTGAAGGACACGGACGGGTCCGATATGTGGCAGTCATGGGTCACCCCACTGGCATTGCACGTGGTTGACTTGCTGAGCAAGGTCCCTCCCGGGAGCATGAGCTGTATCCAGCCCCTCCTCTGTCTCTGCGCCGGGAGTGGCCTCAGACGCGAAAGCAAGGCTCCGTTGGGAGGCCGGCAGCACGGGTTTGCCTTGGACACGGATCTCAACACAACGGGCATGCCGACGCCAGTTCCCTCCCAGTCCGACCTCCACCTGCTCGGCAGCAATGATGTCTCGGAAAACACCATCAAGGTCCTGCAAGCGCGGCAGGCTGTCATGGTGCGGCTGGACCAGCTCGAGATCAACTTGCCCCCGAAGCCGATCGAAGTGGCGAAGCAACTCCAGCGCGCCGTCTGGAGCGCCTACGATGACGAGATTGGGCTCACGCGCCGCACACACTGGCTGGACGTGATGAGTTACACGGGCCTTCACAGCATTTTTGGGTGATTGCACGAGAAACGGAGGGTTCCAATCTTTCACCCGTTTCTCGTGAATCGTCTGGGGATCCGTGGTCAGGACCACTCAAGTCACGCAACGTGATCTGAGCCGTGGATGACACGCCACCACCAGTCATTCCGCGCGCCCGTATCCCACGTAAGCCGGAATCCCGAAACTGAGAAGTCATTGCGCGGTTGGGGCAGCCGGAAGCCGGCCGAGACAATCACTGGCGGCTATTGAGCCAACCATCACGCGGAAGAAATGGCCCAGGCACGCATCAGAGAAGGCATGCGTGTCCGGACAAGTGCGGTGGCCCCGAGTCCGGGTTGGTCAGCGGCCGGACTCTCTCGAGCCAGATCAGGCACGATCTCCAAACTTCGCCCAACGCCCAATTCCCCGGTGTGGCGCGCAGAAATGAGGTAGCCCAACTTGGTTGGCCAGAGGCCGGGATGGCGGGCGGTGGGTAGAGCTTGTGAAACGGCCACTTGGTTGACGGATGGGACAGGGAGGAGGGCTCACGAGATTTGAAGAAGCAGGCTTTTGCGCATGTGTTTCGGTCAAAACCTCGGTGTGTTATTCGGTCTTGGTCACTCTAGTTTATCCGCTCTGCTTATTTAGGTACTGTTGGAAAGAATTGACTGTTTTGACCGAATCAGCCAGTGTTCACACTTCCATATCATCGCCTGACTGTACATCATCGCCTGACTGTTGTTGTTCATCGGCCAGCCCAGACCGATGAGGCTCTGTCCCAAGTGAACCATCCGGATCCCGGCAAGGGCACACAGCAGATCTGAGGAGGCACGAACCAACACGTGGCGGCGTTCGAATGTGCATGTTTGTCTGAGTAAAGTTCCACAGCAGGGGGTGCCTCTGCAAGCCCCTGAAATCCATCCATCCGACCCGAGCGAGCTGGCTGACGGCTTGTGGAAACTGGACCATCGCTCACCCCAGCCCGGTTCAGCTCGGTCAACTCACCGCTCACCACCCACCGACGCACCACCCGCTCGCTCCCCCTTGAAAAGCTTGGTTCTGAGCTAACGATCTTGGCTTCAGCCGTTGATTCACCCAGCTTGTGTGGGAATCGATGGTTGAAGGATGGCTAGCTCCCGTTAGTATCCCACAGGCCCGGCACCGCTAGGGGACGACTCCACGCAGGGGAACAGAGGGATCCCTAATGCCGAGCTGGCGGGTGCGGCTGGTCCCGCTGTGGGGGGCGCGGGATATATTGGCCGCCTGAACATGTTGGAATATATTTCTGGAGGTGAGCGGGCTTGATCAGGGCTGGTGGGCAATCCGCCGTCCAGGAGGGCGGGTTGCATCATGTGGCACAGGGCGGATGGTTGAAATGATAGCCTCACGGTGTGCCTACCCCCTTTGCTGTAATGCTCTTATGCTGCTTTCTGATCACAAGTTTAGGTGAAGTTGGAGGCCAACCATGCAATTTTTTCACCGCCAGTCATCAGCTGTGAAGGCTTGGGCTGGCACGAGCAGGAGCGATGGGATGCACCTTCCTCGTCAGTGACGGTCTCTCAATGTGCGCCACATGGCCAATGGGACAGGGCAGAAATTGGGTCGCTGCCTGGCTTCAAGTTCAGATTTAAACCTCGCGACCAGTTGTGGATGGTGAAAATGTGCCACTGATCAAGTGTGGCCCGGTCGACGAAAGGGGGCGATGGAACTGAACTCGGGAGTCGATCTGGTCTCCCTCGAGGAGTCCATTCAAGGCCGTTACTCGCCATCTATAGAACCCCCGCCTTTGCTCGACAACGCGCGCACTGCAGACGAGTACGCAAGATGCAACGGCCTGACTGTCGACAGTCACATTCTGGACTGGCAACACCTCGTCGAGCACGACCAGGCTCTCGTCTCAACCCTGACCGACCTTGAGCTCGGACACCTGATCGAAAGCGCTCCGCTGGAGGAATGCATCTTCCGCGCCATAATCCCTACCGCAGAGCAATGGCAGATGCCTGCAGCAGCTCTGCAGGTCCTCCAGAGATCATGCAAGAGGAGCAGCGAGGGTGAGGTGGCAGACTTGCTCTCTCTGCAATGCTTCCCCGAGACGCCCAAGTGGAAAGACCTAAAGCTCAATATCCCATCCCTCCGCAGCAACCATGGCACTGACTGCCGACGCCTGGCACGGCGGGTGAAGGCGTTCTTGAAGGAATCGTTGCCTGACCATCGCCTCCCGCTCCACCCTGTCGACGCCGACAAGGGGGGGGGCCTCGAGATCCCCGCCAGTATGCTCAAAATGGACAGGGAGCAGATGAGAGCCATTGAGGGCGAGAATCTGCTGGTGGCCAGGGATACGCTCGTGTACCTGATGCAGTGTCTCAAGACGGACATAGCGGATGATGCTCGGCGAGACTTCACGGCGAGCATGTCCAACTACCAAGGGGTAAGTGGTGCTACACTCACGGCAAGATTCTCGCTGACACTCACCCCGCAGCTCGGAGCCAAGGAGCCCCTGACGCCACCGTTAAGCCCATTCGTTTCCCCAGCGCCAGAATACTTCGTCCCTCAACCCGAAGTCTGCGAGCTTCCCCAGCCTTCCGACCCAAGCTCGATGCTCAGCGACGACATCCAAGCCGCCGAAAGCAGGATATTCCAGACCGAGATCCAATTCTGGGCCGATGTGCTTGAGAAAGATGCCTCACCCGAGCGGTACAACGACCTCGACATGTCAGAGATGATCAGGGCCGGCGAGTTCCGACCTCCCATCGAGCCGTCGGCTCCGCAACCGTTGCCTCGCGGATTGAAGGTCGATGTTCCACTCCTCCCATGCAGCGACGACACCAACGCCCCAGAGAGAGCCAGAATCCTAGCCCCAAACGACCTGGCGGAAGCAAGAGAACTCGTGGCAAGCAGCGACACCCTCTCCGGCTCTGATGGCCCGACAGGCCAGCTGGTCAGCTACTTTCTCAAAAGCGAAACGACAGTGATGCGGTCCGCGGAGCAGGAGAAGCTGCAGCCTCTTGACGCTACAGCCCGAGTCTCCGTTCCGGTCATGGATTTTTCCATCCCCGTTCCTGAGTGGGAACAGCATCTGTGCGAGGCTAAGGCCATGTTCCACTGGATTCAGAAGGATGTTGACGTGGACTGGCAGGGGAGTAAATGGCCACACAACCGGGCAGCCGAGCAACGGATGGTGTGGACACCGTTGGCGCATATGAAAGGAAAAGAGCTGGTTTCGGAGCAGATCGAGGTTGATGGCGAGCTTCTCGTTGCGTTCCTGGGGGGAGGCGGTGATGTGCTCACCAGCGCCGATTATGTTTACAAAATGCCCGGGCTGGCGGTTTTCCGACTCGAGGATGAGGATGAGGACCACGAGGAGCTAATGCCTTTCTATCCGGAACAAGCACCGTCAAGCCAATCTCTCGGCGCCAGTGGGGCAATGCCATCGCTGGTCGGGTCGTCCATGCGGTCTGACCGCAGCTCCCCGTTCCACACGGCAACTCCACCGCCTCTAGACCTCGCAGCACTTCTGAAAGGCAGAAAGCGTCTCATCGACGAGGTCCTCCAAAAGAGACACCCCAGCAGGACGCAAGATTGGACCGGTTCAGCCCCCGAGATTTTCGACCAAGGCCTGATCCCATCAACCAACATCTTGCGCGGCTTTGAGAGCGAATATGCCGATTACCGTCCCCTCGTCGAGAACTTTGTCGACCTCAACTTCCCCAAAAAGCCCAAGCTCACCCACCGCTCCTTCTTCACCCCTGCGAAACCCAACCCGTCGGCACCCCAATCCACCTCCAAAGCCAAAGAAGACGCCAGACTGATGCCTCCCCCGCCGAAACCGATCCCAGCCCTCGCTCCATCTTTCACCCCCCCAGACCTCCCTCTCCGCATCGTCATGTCCTCCACGACCTCCAAGCACATAACTCAATCCATCAAAAGGCTCCTCCCAGGCATCGAACTCATCCACCGCACCCCTATCCCCCATCCCCCCTCAACCATCCCCCCGGGTGTGGCCACCCCCAACCTTGACGAAGCCGACATCGTCCTCTCCCCCGCCACCGGCCTCCTCCTGACAACCATGATCCAGCTCCGGCAGAAATCCCTCCCACCCAGCAGCAACAACAACCAGGTCCCACCAAACCCACCACACGGGCTAGCAACCGACTTCAGCCGCCTCGTCGCCAACGTCTCCACCCGTCACGCGCGCCTCATCGTCCTCGTCTCGGAAGGCAACAAGCACAGTGAGAGCGCCAGCGCGCTCACACACTCGGACGCGAAAGCACTGGCCGAATTCCAGGGTTTCGTTGCGGGCTTGCGGATGTCGGCGACGGGTATAACAACCGACGTGCAGGTCGTGTACGTCGGCGGCGGGACCGAGACGCTCGCGCAGTGGGTGGCGGCGATGGTTTGTCGGTTTGCGGGGGAGGCGGAGGTGGTGAGGGAGGTGCTATTGGATGTGGAGACGCTGTGGGAGGTGTTATTGAGGCGGGCGGGGATGAATGTGGCGGCTGCGCAGGTGGTGTTGGGCAGGTTGGGGGTGCCGGAGGGGGTGGAGGCTGTCGGCGGGGAGGGTGGGGAGGTGTTTGGGTTGCCGCTGTTTGTGTTGATGGGGAGGGAAAGGAGGGTTGAGTTGTTTGGGGAGGTGTTTGGGGGGAGGGGGGTGCTGGATCGGGTGAGCGATGTGCTTGATGAGCCTTGGGGGCAGATGGTTGTTGATGAGGGCAGTTTTGACATGGCCGTGGTGAATGGTTGGTGGGAGAGATATGCTGGGGATCTGTAATTGCTGGGATATGTGAGGTTTGCCAGGAAACTTGCATGTTGGAATCGGTTGCTTGGTTTGGCATAGCCACTGCTCTTGAAAGGCCATGTTAGCAGCCCGAGGAATAATGCTGTTTCGTGCGGGTGATTTAGGCACTAAGTACTCACCAAGAGTGGCTGCCTCAATCTCCAGTCTCGCCGTCCTCTACGCTTTCTCGCTGCGAGCGTGCTGAGTTGCTGGGACCAAGACTCCAAACCTTCAGGCTCGTCTCCTGAATCACAACCCGTAGCTTCGTGCTGGTCCGCTCGGGTGTGGAAAGCTCCGACCCCGAATCATCTTCACTGCTCGTATCCTCCTCCTCATCAACGACCTTCCAAGCCCCCGAGCACGTCGCGACAACCGACCCGCTCATATGCATGGCCGCGGCCCCAACAGCCGAGCCATGCGCCTCCCAATCCCACGACGGCCTCACATCACCCTCCTGATTCCCCACCCCCTCCCACACAACCACTCGTCCATCCCTCGTCCCCGCCCACACCTCAAACCCTCCCACCCCCTCGCTCCCAGGAAACACATCGCAACTCAACCGCTGGTTCGTCCTCCCATCCCTCCCCTCCAGCGCCCCGAGCAACCTGTGCGTGCCCCGCACGTCATACACCAGCAGCCCCGTCGCGTCGCGCTCGTTCACCACCAGATACCGCCCGCACGGCGACCAGAGCACCTGCATCACCCCCTTCCCGCCCACGCCCATTTCTCCAGCCGCCCCCGCCACCCCCCACGTAGCAACGCACTCCCCGCTCCGCACGAGATCGTACAACCCCACGCTCCTTGTCCACGTCCCGGCCGCCAACAATCCCCACCCACTTCCCCCCTGTTCCACGACAGGTTGGGCAGCGAGCGCGGAAACGGTCCCACGCATGCCGACGCCGCCGCCCTTGGATAGGTGGCGCGTGGAGGGGATCGTGGGGATCGTGAGGAGGGGGTCGGGCGTGAGGGAGTCCGGGCGGGAGACGTCGAAGAGGGCGATGCGGTTGGATGTGCCGGCGACGAAGTGGGTGCCGGGGGAGGGCCAGAGGAGGGAGGCGATGGGGAGGTAGGCTTCTGTTTCGTGCTTTATGAGGCGGAAGGTGGCGAGGGGGGGTTGGGAGGATGGGGGTTGTGGGGAGGGGGAACGGGTTGCGGGAGAGGATGGGGACGGGGTGGGAGATTGGGAAGGGGGGAAGGCGTGGCGCAGATGGATGGGGTGGTCGGTGCTGGCTGTGAGGAGGGCTTGGGTGGCGGGGTGTTCGAGGGCGAAGTAGGGGCAGGGGGCGATGGCGCTGGTCGGCTCGGGGAGGGCGAGGGTGCTGGTGGGGGTGAGCTCTAGGGGGGACTCGCGGGGTTGGAGCAGAGTCTCGGGGAGAACAAAGGTGCAGACGCGGTTGGAGAAGGATGAGGTAAAGAGGGTTGTGCCATCGGCGGACCTGGGGGTTGTCAGCAGCTGAAGGATGACGGCATGGGAGACAGAAGTGTGAGATGTACCATTGGACACTCTTGAAGAAAGAATCCCGTGGTTGAGCTTTAGGCTGCTGTTTTGTTACGGGCAGTGGCCCATTGGGGTTGCTGGTCGAAGCTACGAGGTTGACGGATGGGGAATCCATTGTGGTGGTGCTGCCCCTGACTTTCTCGGGCCACACATCTCACGCTCAATGCGAGGAAGTTGGGAGCTGTGGTTTTGGATCGCGAGCTCATGGTGTGGATCATTCATCAAGCCCACTGCCTTGAATTTGCTGTCGGTGGTTGGTCCCTAGGCGCCTGGCCAGCAGGCAGAGAGCATGGGTGGTTTGGTGGGTCTTCCCCACAACCAGATCGCAGCCCTGTGGCTCCACGTGCCAAGCAGGGAGCTCACCTGCACCACAAGCTCGGGCCCCACTTTCGACCTGCATCCCGCATCCTCGATCCATCCATCCCATCATTGCCATCCGTCATCCCCTTTGTTGACCCGACGGCGCGTTTGTCCATCAACCCCGCCAACAAGCTGTGCCACCTCTCTGGGATTCATTTTTGGCATCGCTGTTGCGACAACCACCCCGTCTTACATTCAGCGACCGCGTGTCAATCCCGTCGTCCCCCTCCACCGCCTCCCTGAGACAGGCTCCCAAACACGGCCACGGCCCGTCGAGCCGCCATGGACGCCATGATCGCCGCCGGCCGCTGCGAGGAGCTCCGCGATCTGAGCATTGTTAACTTGGTCGTGTCAATGTACAGCCAGCCCGCGCCAGGCCCGTGGTGCGCCATAGTCTGCTGACCGTCGCGCAGAGTCATCCTCATTGGCATGCTTGTCAGCTACCTCCCCCAGCACGCCCGCATCATCAAGCGCCGAACGTCCGAAGGCATCTCGCCCTATTTCGTCCTCCTGGGCACCACCTCGGCCACCTCGGCCTTTGCCAACATCCTCCTCCTCCCCCAGTCCCGCCAGGATGTGGCTTGCTGCAGGGAACTCGACACCCTGCCCTGCGTCGCCGGCCTGCTCGGCATCGCCCAGCTTGGCGTTCAGTGGATCAGCTTCTGCTTCATGTGAGTGCCATGATATGGTTGCGTATGATTGGTAAACCCCTTCAGCTAACCATGGAACCTCGCAGTTTCGTCCTCTTTCTCGTATTCTTCCGATACAACTCCGACAACCTTGCCGAGGACGACGAAGAACTGAGCCCAGGCCAACCGGGATGGCAGACTGCCCTGCTGGTGGCATCATTGACACTGCTGCACGGCCTCGCTGTCATCGTTGTGACGGGCGTCCTGTCGACCGTGGCCAAGGACCAACTCGGTACCTGGGCGAATATCCTCGGCCTCATGGCCGCCCTGCTCGCCGCTGTACAATATCTCCCCCAGATCTGGACTACATACCACTTGAAGCATGTCGGCAGCCTCAGCATCCCCATGATGTGCATGCAGACTCCTGGCGGCTTCGTCTTTGCTGCCAGTCTCTTTGCGCGGCTCGGCTGGGCTGGCTGGAGCTCGTGGGGCATCTTTGTCCTCACGGCCTCGATGCAGGGCATCTTGCTCTATCTTGCCATCTACTATGAGATCCAAGCCCACAAGGGCGCCGAAGCCCCCAAGTCGCCATCTCACATCTCTGGCCACGCGCGCCCGCATGCAAACGGCTTTGATGACGGCGCCGCTGACACGACCCCTCTGCTCCAGCCGCGGAGCAACGAGTCTTATCAGGGCTACGACGCCACCCGGGGCTAAGGGCCCCGGAAACGCCTGTCTTTTCTCCAGAGGCAGGAGTCTCGCTGTTTTTGTCTTCTTGGTTACAGGAATATTGGTATACTCGTTTTCGGCTTCTGGCGGCATAACCTCCGATCTGGATGTTCGAATCACGACATCCATGGTCGTTCAAACTTCATGCTCGAGTTCGGCAAGAGGGGGGATCACGGAGGGGGAAGGCGTTTGAGGAAGGGTTTGGGCGTTTCTTGGGCATACATGAATTTTTTGGGTCAATCTATGGAACACATATATAACCAGCCAGCTCGGTCTCACGGTCCGATAAACATGGCGTTTTGCAACAGTGTCTGTCTTCTTCACTCTGAAACTTGCAGGCGAGGCGCTGCTTGCTGACTTATTCTTGTCAGTGCTGCGACGGCTGGGCCCAAGTTTTCCCACCCTCGTTCAAGGCCTCTCTCTGAGCTGTGGGTAGCCTTCGTTGATATCACCACCGCCGACCTGCAACCCCGCATCGTTGAGACCGATTTCAAGTCGCCCATGACCTTGCAAGTGCTCGCCTGTTTCAGGGAGTTCCAAACCCCTGGCCTTGTCTTTTCTACCCATCTTGTGGTCGAAGCCTGGAAACAAGCGAACGATGATTCTTACCAAAACCTACCCTGCCCTTGTCGGGCGTCAAGGAACTCCCAGGCTTCTGTATCGGATCGGCTCTGGGGAAGCCTGTCTGAGCAGGGCATCGAGAGTGGGATGCAAACAAGGCGCCGGGATGCCACGCCGCTGGTGTGACTGCGCACGGGCGCTTCGCTGCACCATGCTGCGCGATGCATGCGATGCTGCTGCAACTTTGCCCGATCTCGGGACAGCTCGGCACCAGGGAAACGATTGGGGCTCGTGCGGGTGCAGACGCAGGCGATCCGGTCTGTTGTTGCTGACAGGCCCCCTTTTTCCTCTTTGGGAAGCCTGGATCTCAGGCGGAGTGCTTCGGACGAACTCGCTCTTCACTCCCATTGCCTGGCAACAAACATCAAACATCAAATGGATATTTCCCGGCCGCTGACAGCGGCTTGGGCTGTCGGACACTTTCTCTCAAAATTCCGGTTGGGCGGTTTCCTCGTTTTAGAGGGGAGGGGGTCCTCGCTTGCGGCAGCACGGAGTGGATGCGGCTTGCTCCATGATCTACGCGCCTGGAACGCGATGCCTCCCCCTCCGTCTTTATGCGATAGTTTACCCGCCACACAAGATGCGCTCTGTGGAGGCTTGCCAGTGCTGGCTCGGCCTATGCGCGGCCTCGCCGTGTCGCCCACCTGGGGCACATTCCAAACCGCATCTCCCGGCTTCTCGCAGGCAACGAGTCGATCAGGTCGACCGTGCAGCGGGCGATGCGACGGGGACGATATGCTCCGTTAACGATGCGCTCCCCCTCCCCCTCCCCCTCCCCCTCCCCCTCTTGCCAGTCTCGCAGTGAGCGTTATAAGGCAAATGCGGCCGGTCCCCTGTCGGCTTCGGGGGTTATTCTTCTTTGTTTGACTTCTCCGATCCCACCATGTCACTCGTTGTATAATGTCTTTTGTTTAGTTTTCGCCCTCGATACAGGTTACCGATTCTCGCTACTCGCATCGATACCAGCAGGCTTGGTCGACGATGCTGTCACCGGAACTTGGGGATATGGACGGGGCGCGGGTGCACCGGCGGCAGAACAAGATAGCGCCCTGTCCGGGCGGGAATGGGACGACGATAGGCTCGGTTCAGCAGTTTACTGTCCTCTGCGGCACGAGCATCGATGGGGACGTCCTAGACAGGCCGGACGCGTTCGACTTTACGACATGCGTCGACCTCTGTTCCTCGTTCCACCCCAAGTGTGACGGGGCCACCTTTGACGGCTCGAGGTGCACACTGAGGGCCAACCTGAAGGCGAGCGAGCAGCGGCGCTCGAGAAGGTTTGAGTCGGCCATCGCGACTTTCCCGGGCGCCAGCTCCAACTGCGCGTCGCTGGGTGGATCGCAGCAAGCGCTCGGGACGAGCTTCACCACCATGTGCGGCTTCATCATCGACGGCAGCGACATCAGCCAGAACTTTGCGCCTACCTTCCAGGACTGCCTGGGCCAGTGTGCGTCCACGTCCGGCTGCGCGGCGGTGTCGTTTGACTCGAGCCAGAACCTCGGGTTCAAGAACTGCTACCTCAAGACGGCCGTGTCTAACCCTAACTCCATTGGCGCGGACCGACGCACCGACTCTGCCATGATCGCGGCGGCAGCTGCTGATCCGCCCGCCTCCAGCAGCCCTCCGCCTCCGCCAGCCACTTCTTCCAGCCCTTCCCAGTCAACACCCCCAGTAGCCATCATCCCCTCATCTTCCTCCGCCTCCGCCGCCCCGCCCGGCGCCGGCGGCGGAGTCATCTTCTTCACGCCTCCCGGCGGTGGCACAACAATCGTCGCCACCCCGCCAGCATCAACCCAACCAGCCGCCGCCCCAAGCCCCGACTCCTCCACCGCCACGGCAGCGGCGCCCACCCAAAACCCCGCCCCGGCCGCCTCCTCATCAACCACCAACCCCCTAGCCTCCCTCTTCCCCTCCTCCCCGCTCCCCTCCACCACCACCGGCGGCGCAACCCTCCCTTTTGTTTTCCCCAGCCCGGCGACAATGCCCCCCGTCTCGTCCTCCCTCGCCATCCCCGAATCCTCCGGCGGCGCGACCCGCCAAGACGGCCCCTCCTCCATGGCGTGGGTCGCCGCGCCCGTGGTTGGCGGCGTCGCCGCCATCGCGCTCATTGGCGTGTCCTTTGTCATGCTCAAGCGCCGCCGCCGCGGGAGCGGGAGCAGCACCCCGCGGAAAGAGACCATCTCCCGTCCCTCGCCGCTGTCCGGGTTGTTCACCGCCTTCCTCCCGGCGTCCTGGTCTTCCTCCACCTCGGGCACCGCCCCGCAGATGATGGGGCGGGGCGAGATGATCCGCGGCGGCAGCGCGCGCAGCACCAACAGCGGGCGGCGGATGGGGAACTTCTCCGAGGTGGAGTCCGGGCGGCGGAGCGCCGGGTCGGAGGCGCGGATGAGCATGAGCTTTGGGGGCGCGGCGGGTGTGAGGGGGAGCGTGGTGGGGTTCATGACGGGGCGGCCGATGGGGATGGAGAGGCTGGAGGATATTGAGGAGGGGGAGAGTGGTGGGGGGAGGACGGGGAGTAGGGGCGCGACGCCGGTGATGGGGGAACGGGAGGGACGGACGGAGTTGAGGAAGAGTTTTAATGGGCTGGGGCAGAATAAATGGGGGCAGTGAGATAGATGGATCGAGGGGAGAAGGGGGTTAGAGAAGGGGGGTGGGGAGGGTTACGGTTGTGTACTTGGGCTTGTGTAAACAGAGTTGCGAACGTGGGAAGGAGCGTGGAGTTTGGAGGGGCGGGGTTGGGATACCACCGGGTGGGGTTTGGGGTTTATTTTCCTTGATGATACAATGCTTGTAACCTACCTATTGTCTACCATCTTGTCACATTCCTTGGAGGTTGACGTGTGTTTGTCGGTTGTGGTTGGGGGTTCGCCCCACTTATTAACCTTTGGTATCAGACGCAAGGGGCCGCTCAACAGAGAGTTTCTGGGTCGTTGCGCGGGACAGGGCTGTGATTGGCTACATGCGGGTGTCATTGATAGCGCGGGTTCGATGTGTCACGCCGGCGCCGGCATGACGAGGATGACACCTTGAAGCTTGCTGGCTCTCTTGCTTCAGTTATTCTCGGGTGGGGACATTGAGGGTATTCTTGCGCATTTTTCTTTTTTATTTTCCCTTCGCACGGGATTGAGGCGGTTTCCTTTGGTTCTGGACCCGTGGGCTCTTTTCTCCCCTTTTCTTCCCCTTCCCTTGCTTATCCGCGCGCGATAAGCTGGGGTCAGCCCTTCGCTTCGGGCAGTTCGGGAAGCCCCGTGGAGACGCCAACTCGATCGCCACTCTACGCGGTCGCGGTCGACACACGCTGCCTTAGGCCTCAAGTTTTCACCTTTGCGCGCAACCCATTGAACGCCGCCTCCCGGATCATCGCACCCGCAATTCGCGACCCAATGGCTATCACGCGCACCCCGCTGGCCGAGCATGATGCGGAGGTGGAAGGGGACACCCATCCCCACGAGCCGCTGCCCGCGCAGCACCCCTCGCACCCCCCCCACAGCTTGCACCACCACTCGCTGTCCGACGCCTCGACCATGACCGTCGACATTGAGGCCTGGACCGTCGCCGCCCTCGAGTCGCTGAGCATTTGCCCCATTGCTCGCGGCACCGGCAACGCCCTGTCCATCCCCCTCGACGCTGACCACGGCCCCCCGCGCGACTCGCCCAGCAATGGTCCTGCCACTGAGATGAAGCTGCGCGGCGTCAGCTTTGGCGACGACGCCTACGGCGCCAACATCACCCCGCCGCGCCGGCCCCCCTCGCGCCGTGACAGCATGCGGAAGCGCGACATGCTGCTCAAGGGCAAGGAGGGTAGCCGCCAGCGGCGCCGCTGGGAAAATGGTCAGCTTAGCCCCATCCCCTTTTCGTGACGAAGCAAAAGTGACCGGCCGACCGGCCGACCTGACACCCACCACCCCCCCTCGTCCAGACCGCCTCATCCACGTCCCCAACGTCCAACCGCCTCTTCCCTCCGACTGGCAGATCCACCCCACCCACCGCGTCCTGCCCACCGTCCCGTACCAGCTGGCCCAGTTCTGGGACAAGGGCCTGCGCGAGCGTGCCGAGGCGCAGCACCGCCGCAAAAACAACTCCCACGCGGCCGCGGCATCGTCCTCCTCGGGCGACCCCGAGGCCGGTCACGTCCCGCGCGACCTGCGCGCCACGGCCAAGCGCACTCCGGCCGTCAAGTCGTGGCTACGCGTGCTTGAGGAGCCGGTGCGTCAGTTTGTCGTTGAGCGCGGGCTTGCCGTGGCTGCGCCCGCGGCGGCGGCTGGCGACAGCAGCAGCGACGAAACGGACCTGGACGATGAAGAGATTGTCTTTGTGGGTAGGAACGGGCGAATGAGGGACGGCAAGCCGTGGAAAAAGGCTGAGAGACAAGTCGCCGGGCAGCGGCAGGAGGTGGGGATGGTGTTGGACGCCATGGAGGAGGGGGATGGCGGGGCTTTTAAGTGCGTTCCCTTTTTTTTGTCCTATTTTTGGTTTCTTTCCTTTTTCTGTTCTTCATCCTCTCCTCTCCCCCATTCTAGAACCCTCCCACTTTCACCCCTCCCTCCCGTCAAGCTTCCTCACTCACCACTCCGCACAGGCGCTGGCTCACCCACTCCATCTCGGACTACTACGGCCTCGACTCCAAGTCGGTCATGATCGGCAACCCGGCCCGCCGCGTCGTCTACGTCGGCGTCAAGCAGAAGCAGGCCGGCCCGCGCCACAAGCCGCCCAGTCGGCCCGTGCTTCCCCCACCGCTGTGGGAGATGTTTTAAGCCGAGTGTGTGTGGGATGGTGTGGTGTGGTAATGGGGAAGCTTGTCACGAGCATAGGTAAGGCGGAGTGATCAAATAACATTTTGTGGTTGCATGTCATATCTAGATTGGGGCATGTTCGACGCATTCTTGCATCAGATATACACGCTGAAAAGGTAACTTGATGACCCATGGCTGTGTGGCATAGGACAACTGGATGGGAGTGGGTGGATGCCGCAAAACGGATTCCTTTGCTAGGTTGCCCTCCCCCCTCATCTCTACCCACCACAACTGTCCCCTTTCCATTCAGGCACCCGACATCCATCCCCAAAGGACTGCACCATCTTGCATGATAGCTCGACCACCGGCTCTCCCCAGCACGTGTGTTTAGGTTCCAAAACGCCGGCCATGAAAGTAAAGACCACCCGGGAGGGAGGCATGACACCTCTGCCACCCCCTCGAATCCATCCCAGCCACACCTCACCTTGCTTCACACCTCCTTACCACCTGCTGCACCAAAAGAACAAGACATATACCAGACATCAACCCCTCCAATGTCCATCAAAACCAGGACCGAGGATCACCAACACCCTGCATCTACAAGCCGCGCCTGTCCGCCCTAATACATCTTCCCGCCCCTGAGCGGCAACAAAGCCTGTTCAAATTACAGGGCAGGTCGATCAGGGCGGCGGCCTAGGCTAATAGCCGCTGATGCTGATGCGGTTGTGGCAAAGCAATACAGCCGCCGCCGACCGCAGACGCCCTGCATTCTCTCCTCTAATGGCAAGTGGTGGATACGGGATGGGCATTCGTTGGAGAACATCACGAACAGCCAAGGAAACACACTCCTCGTGCAAGACGGCTCGGGGGTTTTAGAGATTTTGTTCTCATCACTTTCTCATATCACTGGATCTGAAATTATGCTACTGACAAAAAAAGGCTCCCCAATTTCCATATCCAATTTCTTACAAATTTCCTGATACTACCAACTACTCTCCATTCATACCTCTCCTCATATAGCCCTAGCCCCTAACCCCGAAACGCCATTAAGCACCAAGAGCAGAGTTAAGCACCAAGAGCAGAGTTGAACGCATCGGCCGCAGCTTGCCCCTTGGCGGCCTGGGAAGCCTGGGAAGCGCTCTTGCAAGCCTGGACGGTGGCGGCAGCAGCCTTGCACGAGCTCTCCAGGCGCTGGCAGGTGAAATCAGCAATAATGCGGATAGCCAGGGCCGAGCCGTGGTTGAAGTCGCCCTGGTTCACGTTCTGGAAGCTCGCCTCCTTGCGGCCGTCCAGACCAACAGCGAACTGGATCGCGGGGCTACCGCAGCTGCCAAAGTCGAGGCCGTTGGCCTGGCGGCGGCTGACGGTGGTGCGGCGGGCCCTCTTCAGGCTGTTGGCGGAGCGGCACTGGTCCTCCTGGGCATCGCACTGCTGGGTGCCGCCCTGGATCTGGCCCGAGTTGGCAGCATTGGCGCACGCGTTCTTCTGGACGGCGCACGAGCGCTGGATGGCGGCCCCGGCGTTCAGGAAGGTGGCGCCGTTGACGTTGAAGGGGCGGTCGGCACCAGCGGTGCTCTCAACTGGGGGCGGGGGACCGCCGAGGGCACCGGTGAAGGACTGGACATTGACGGTTCCCGTGGCGCCACCCGCAGCGGCACCAGCACCGGCAGCAGCGCCAGCGCTGGAGTTACCAGCGGCAGCACCACCCGCAGCAGCACCAGCACCAGCCTCGGCGTTGCCAGCACCAGAGTCACAAGCTACTTCGGTTAGTCTTGGAAGCTCCCTTCTGATACAGGTTTATTTTGACATACCAGCACCACCAGCATCAGCACCAGCCCCAGCAACGGCCGCGGTGATCTCGGCCTCGGTAACGGCCGGGGTCAGGAGGTTCAGGGTGAAAATGCAGCCGTTGGCATCGTTCGCGTCGTCGCAGGTGTTGCCGGCGGCGGTCGGGTCACCGATCTGGAGAGCGTTAGCATCTGCCGCCTTGGCTTGGCTTCACCGAATTACTAACCTTGCCGGGGGGGAAAGTGCCGCTCTGGAGAGCAAGAAGAGGGTCGGCACCGATGGAGGCCAGAGCCTTGGCGACGGCCAGCTCAATATCGGCATTGCCAGAGGCCTCGGGCGAGGCGGGGTCCTGGTGCTGAGTGATGCTCGCGATCTCGGGGTTGACCGCGGTCTCGGTGCAGAGAACGCTGGCGAGGCCGACCTGGCCCGTGTTGCGCTCGAGGGCGCGGAAGATGATGGCCTGGGCCTGGCTGTCGACGTCGCCAGCGGCCTTGGCGTTGGTGAAGGCCTGGTCGGCGACGATCTGCTGGAGGCAGTCCAGGTTCTTGACGTTGGGGGCACCCTCGGCGGCAGCCTTGTTGCCCAGGAGGGCGAAGACGGCGTCGGCGATATTGAGGGGGTTGTTGAGCTTCAGGGCCGTGTTGACGACGCGGAGGGTAGCCTCGTGAGAGTGCTCCTGGGGAACCTCACGCTTCGCGAAGCGGTGCGAGTACAGGGGGATCTCGCGGGCCGAAGTAATGCCCATCAGGGCAGCGAACGCAGTTTCGTACTTCATGATGTCGTAGACTTCTTAGAGATGGACGTGGGAGTGTAAAAGGTTGTTTGGAAAACAAGGCCCGGCCTAGCGAAGAGAAGATTAAACTAAAAGAGTGTCAAGAAAAGCAAAAGTTCACAGAACCAGCAGAAAGAATGGAACGAATATTGAAAGAGCGTGAGGAGAGAGGAAACACAAGACTTCTTCGTGCGAGGACCGCGAGACACTTATACGCGGGGAGGGCGTCCATCCCGCGCTGGCGTCTGGGAGCCCAGGTTGGCTGACCTGGATCTGCCGTCTCATGATTGGCATGAATCCTGAGATCCTCATCCTCTCGCCAACGAGCCGCGCGCCGGAGATCAGAACGTGCGGGAGAGGCTAGGCCAGGGTTGGCCATGACGACGACGCAGGGTGGGTGAACTAGCCGTTCCCCTGGGGGGGTTCCCGTGGGGAAGGGCTATCGGGTTGAGGGCGCTCCGGAACGAGCTGGGGGCCTCAAGGGTCGTCCCAACATGCGCGGGGTGGGGCGGGATGGGCGCGACAGGGCTGGTGTTCGCGGGGTAGCCGGCTTGTCTGTGTGGCATGTTCCATGCCTGGAAGCCTTTGGCGAGGAGAGCTAGCTGCCCCGGAGTGTTTCGAGAGGCGCCTTGCTTGGACCTCGTTGGCGAGACTCGGCTCGCGTAGGCTCAAGGGCAGATCATCCCAGGAATGAGACGACAGGCCTCGTCATCCGCGTTGGCGGGACAGATTTGCCAGGGCTGGGTTACTGAGCAGACACTCGCCTGGCTGGGGGTGGTGAGGAGCTACGCCGTCGACCATGGAGAGGGAGAAGCTGGTGGTTGCTGTCAGCCCAACTTTGGGTGTCTTGCGGATAGAGGGTTGCCAGTATCAATTTGTGGGAGGAGGGAAATGGAACCTTGAGGGCTGCTTGTGCTGCCTGATCGATGCGGTCCTCGAATATGGGAAGCCGCGATGTCGGGGATGAGAACCAAGGCAGCTGCCCTCGCCCTTGCAACAATCCGATTGGTGCGATCGACTGCCCCCTTCCCCCTTCCCCCTTCCCCCCCCTTCACCCCTCCCCTTTCCGCCTCCATCCCACCTCTCTCCCATCATCGACGACGCGAGGAGCTAGCCCTGCCCAGCCCAGCCCTGGCTCTGTGTGTGCGCCAGAAAGCTTGGAACGACATCGCTAGCTCTGGCGGTTAAGATCAGATCGGAGTCATCAGACGAGACCTGTCACATGGCGCGTCTCACGTTGGACGTTCCACGCTGCCGGCGCCCCGTCAGGAGCCGCATGCAGGGGAGCTGCCGCACGTCAGTGGCTGAACCGGATGCTGCCGACGCCCTGGCGTTGCAGGGTTCCAGGGGCTCGCCCCCCTTGTTCCAGCGCCTTGGTCGCTATCTGGGCCCCCACCAACCCCCCCGCAAACCCTGTTAGGCGCACCAGCCAACCACAAACAACCCGCCCCGCCTCGGAGAATTCCTCAGACGCAACAGAAGCTGCGGCCTCGCGTCAGACATCTTCGGCTTCCCCTTCCCAAGCGCCGCCCATCCCAAAGCGGACAGAGCGCGGCCTGATTTGGTTGCGGCACGACGCCTTCAGGCCGTTCGAACATCAGACGAAACGAGATGAGAGGCCAGAAACGGGTTGACGGCTAGCTGAGCCGATGATCGTGTTTGCTCCAGCCGTCCTCGCCGGGAGCCTCGAGAGCTTCTGCTCCCGTGATCCTGTCCAGTCCGTTGACATGGGATGCATGGCGCTGATCAGCAGCTCGGTATTGATCAAACCGAACACTGTTCACGCATCTTATCAGCCACTTCTTGATGGCTGGCCATGCGCCATGCATGGGCGTCGTGAGCCCTAGTCTACCGAGATGGAAGTTCCACGAGGGGAAGGATCAGGCGGCCTGTTGAGTGGGTTTCGAGAGCTCAGCTGCCAACCTTGGACACTCTCAGATACTCCGAGAGCAAGGCCCTCGTTGAGTTGAGATTCGACACGCAGGCCACAGCTTGCGAAACCCCCCTCTACCCCCCCCCCCACAACAACAACCTGCACCCTCTCCCATCACTCAGTTCTCAGTTCACCACGGCCACCAGAAGGCCATTTTGGCCAGCAAACACACCATGACGGCATGAACCCCACGACGTCACCGCCAGATGTGACCCCATGATCAAGAGTAATCCGGATCCCACCCGCTGGCTCAACATTGCTGGGAGCTTCTGCCATGGCACCTCCCCGCTTGGAAGATGGGCAATCCGCGAACCACCAAAAGGGGCATGAAACACAGCACAGGGCATGACGCCGGATTGAGTGTGCGCCGATGCAGCCCTAAGCAAGCCACGCTGAGGCATGACGTTGCATGATGCAGCCACTGGGCGGCTGTCAGCCCAACGGTTGCGGGTTTGATCGGCACATAAAGTTGCCTCCATCATCATTGTCCCAACCGCCAGCGTGAGCCCTTTGAGTAGAACGAGGAGTAGTGGCATAGATGGCGTCGCTCGAAGCGCTCCGGCGGCCTTTGCTCCGCTGACGCCAAAGCAGGTCAAACAGCCTTGCTTAACCCGATAGTTGACCAAGTATGGCCGGGTCCAAGTCCAAGTCAAGTCCAAGCCCAAGTCACCAAGTTCGGCACCGGCGTCAAACGCACGACCTCCATCCAACTTCTGGCTCCGGCAGTTGACCGTCTAGTAACACCAACCAACCTGCATGGGCTTGGACGTCTCAACCCTTCGTCCAATAGCTCTTCCTCTTCCTCTCAGCACCCAGCACATCACCGAACAAACCCCGAACCGCCCCCATCTCTACCTGGGTCCGGCACCTGGTAGGCACGCTCGAATCTTACGTCCATCACGCCAATCTTTGCACGCCCGCCCGCTCTCCTTCCCAGGATCCGTTGGCGTAAGATCAACATTCCCAGGGCCAGAGATCACAACGGACACACACACACACAGAGAGAGAGAAGATAGGAGAGAGGGAACAAGAAACAGACGGCATGCTACCTCATCATGTCACCAGGTTGAGATCAACCCAAGGCAAAACACGCAGCATAACGGTTTCATCGCACGAACCACCTGCTCTTGGTGGCTTCGCTAGGTATGTAGGCAGAGTTTGGCGAGAGATGTTTCCAGAGTTGTCTTGTTTTTGTACAATCGGCGGTATCGGCCAGCAAAGTAACAAGGTCTAAGGGGAGGAAAGTTGCTGAAAAAAAAGGAGAACGAAAGAAATTTGCCCAAACTCAAGCAGCAGTCGGACTTGCTCTGCGGTTTATGGTCTATCAGGGGGCATGCACGCAGCAGCAGCAAACAGCCGGAAACCCAACCCTTGCCACACGCTCTCTCTCTCTTTTTAGTTTCGCCCAAGCCCCCGAACCCTACTAATACACCACCACTACCACCCTTTTTCTGGCGTTCTCGACAGGCGGGGGGGCCGCCCGACGATTGGGTTTGGTGTTCCCCTGTTTAACCGACAACAAGCTTGCCGTCATCGGAGAAGTCGTACGCGGGGATCTCGAGGTTCAGCGGGGCGGGACCTTTCCTGATGCGGCCCGAGATGTCGTAGTGGGAACCGTGGCAGGGGCAGAACCAGCCGCCGAAGTCGCCGGCCTCGCCGATGGGCACGCAACCCAAGTGTGTGCAGACGCCTGGGGTTCGTTCTGTTAGTTGATCCTATCCTCCTTTCTCTCGGTCGACAGCAACCTACCAAGCATGACGAGCCACTCGGGCCTCTTGACGCGCTGCTCGTCGGACTCGGGGTCTCTTAATGAGGCGACGTTGACCTGGTTGGCCTCGTCGATCTCGGCGGCGGTGCGGTGGCGGATGAAGACGGGCTTGCCGCGCCACTTGATGATGACCTGCGGGGTGTCAGATACTGGTCCAGGAAGGGGGAATGGAGGTGTATCCTTACGTTCTTGCCCTCGGGAATGGAGGCGAGGTCGACCTCGACCTTGGCCATGGCCAGGACATCAGCCGAAGCGGACATATTGACGAGGAACTCTGTCATCAAATGCCATGTCAGCTACTGTCACTTTTCCATGTCCATCCGTTGTCCCTCTCCCGCATAACCCAATTGCCCCAATTCCTCAACTTCTCCAATCCCCCCAACTTTCCATCTCCCATCCGCCCATTTCCTACACTCCGTCCTTCTTCCCTTCTCCCCCTTCGTTCCCCCAACAAACAGAAAAAAAACAACTCACCCTGCACAGTCGACTTGGCCCCCGCCGCCGAGATGGCGCCGAGCGTGCCGACCATGAAGTACCCGAACAGCGCGTTGCCGGCGCCCGAGCCCTTGGACATGTACTTGGAGAAGTCGGGAATGCGGCTGCTCTTGCTCTCGCCGCGGAACGGGCTCTGGTAGGTCGACGAGTCGCTGCCGCGGAGCGCCGGGGACGAGCTCACGGCGCGGACGGCGGTGGTCGTGGTGGTCGGGAGGCGGGCGGCCGAGCGCGCGACGGCGCGCGAGAGGGCGGGGAGGGGCGCCATTGTGTGTTTTGGGGTGGATGGATGTGTGGTCGTCGATGACGATGAGGGGGGGGATTGCGAGTTTCAATTGCCGGCGCGGGGCGGGGGAATTGGCGACGCTGCGATCCGCGCGAGGGAACGGGGCGGAGGAGCGGGGATTTTGGGGGCGGTGCGGGCGCGGGCGCGGGGGTCGGCAGGGGGGACGAGGCGGAGGATGGTGTCGACGTCGTCGAGTCCGTGGACTGAGGTTTTTCAGGAAACGGGCGCTGTTTCTGGGCCGAGCAAATGGCACCCAGCCTTGTTCCCACATTTCCCGGCGCTGGAGCTGGCCCGAGGGAAGCTGTTGTGGCCTGAGGCCGTCGTTTTCCCGCAATTGCGCGCCCGCTGATTGGCCGACGCCACATCCGGCTTCTCCCGCGGCCCTTGGCCCTGGGACCTTCCTTGGGAGGCCTGTGTCAGGCCTCGAGCCGCTGTGGTTCTCAGTGGTCCACTGTTTCACTTCCAGGATCACCATCGCCACAGGCGCTTCTACAACGATCCAACTCCTGGCAACGGGCCAATCGCCCTGAAAACTCTACCAAGTTGCCGCCACGAGCCCCTATCTCGAACACCAGGTATCCCTCCTTTGACTTCCAATTCTAATGCATGCGCCGCAGCTCCTCGACCGTGTTGCGCATGTCCTCTACCGTTGGGCCAAGGCCCTCGCAGATGAGCGCCTGAGTCGCGTCGTCCACGTCGAGGAACCGCTCCAACAGCTCGCCGTCCAGGAACCGGAATGGCCCGTCCCCCTCGCGCTCCGCGTTCCTAAACGCCCTGTATGTCCTGAAGTCGATGCCGCCCGCCGTCTTGATGGCGTCGGCCACCTTGGCCTGGAACCGCAGAAGCAGGTCCTGCGCGTGCGGCGCCACCGTGCCAAACATGTAGATGCCGCCCTCAACCTGTGATGCCCAAGTCAGCGTTGATTCAGGTGATCCAACTTTATCACTCAGTAACCACAACTCACCGTCCCCAGAAACGCCCGCGGCACAATCATGGCCCCCGGCGTCGTCTCCACCTCGACCCCGCGGATCCTGTTCACCATCTCGCCCAGGTTGATCTCGCTCGTCACGTCCATCCGCCGCTGGTCCTGCGCCGTGACCCCCTCCCCGTTCCGCCGCAGCACCAGCAGGTTCCCCTGCGCGTCCGCCTCGAGCCAGCTCTCCCCCTCCACGTGACCCACCGCCGTCGCCCAGACGCTGCCAAAGTGCCGCGCCCTCTCCACCAGCCTCGGCGATCCCGCCCCCGACCTCGACGCTGGCCCGGCCGCCCCCGCCGCCGCCTTGGCACCCCCATTATCACCGCCGCCGTCACCGCCCGGGATGTACTCGACCACCGAGACTGACTTCATCAGGTCCGCCACGGCAATCATGTTGCCCGTGACCTGGATCTCGGCCGGATAGCTCGACGGCCTGTACGATGCCAGGCGCGTCAGCTCGCCCGTCGTGGTCGACGTCTCCTCGTAACGGCAGACGACGACCGTCTTGGTCAGCCCGGCAACAATCTTCCCATCATCCATCACCGCAAGGCAGCGACAGGCGCCTTTCACCTCGTGGCTCAGAATCAGGTACGGACTCCTGTCCGCGCCAACCCCAAACACCAGAATCCGCCCCTGGACATCATCCCGCGGCGGCGCCACCCCGGGATCCAACAACAAACTCGTCCCCACCACGAACCTCTCCGCCGGAGCGCCATACGAATCCCGCAGCTCGGCGCGCACCACGCACTCAACCAGCTCGGTACTCGCCGCGTCCCCGAGCGGAAACGACCTCCCCACCCGATCAAACACAATCTCATCCACCAGCTTAAACGACGACTGCACCGTCTCCTCGCCGCCCCTGCTCAGCTCCCTCTTGATACACCCCAGCCCAAACACCTTCTCGCGGGGCGAGTACGCGATGCGCCGCACCATCTCCCCCATCGCCAGGGGCCGCACGTGTGCGCGCCGCTCGCGGTCGATCAGCGCGATGCGCACCTGCGTGTCCGTCGCGAGCGCGATGCACCCCGCGAAGGCCGGCCCCGCGTCGAACGGGCAGATGTAGGTCGCCTCGTCGGCGGTGACGGCGCTGTAAACGACGCGCCCCTCGGCGCCGTAGATGAGGCTGGGGTGCTCGGTCGTGGCGAAGATGCTGAAGGTGTTTTGCGGTTGCGGGAGCAGGTGGAAGCGGGCCTGGCGGATGCCGAGGATGACGCGCTTGCGGGTTGAGAAGGAGTGCGTTTCGGGGGAGATGTTGAAGGTGATGACGTTGCCGTCTTGCATGGCGATGAAGAGGGTTGGTCCGGAGACGGAGGGGGGCAGGATTTGCGCGAGCGCGAGGTCCCGCGGGATGGAGGCGTCGTCTTTGGAGGTGCGGAGGGACTCGCCGTGGATGGGTTCGAGGGTTGTCATGTCGAGGATGGCGACCGTGCCGGACGACCAAAAGCCGACCACGCCGATGTCGCCTAGCTCTGGCTGGGGCGGGACGTGGAGGCACGCGATCTGGTCCTGCTGGCTGATGTCCTTTTTTGTGGCGAGCCGCAGGTCGTCTGATATCCTCAGGGACACAAGCTCGGTGCCGTCAACGGATAGCAACAGCCAGTTCGGGTTTGCCGACGCACTGATGATGCTCCTCTCCCCGCCGGGCGCCCACGATGCGATCGTGACGCCGCTCTCGGGGTCGAGGAGGGTCGCAGCGGCCGTGGTAACCTGCAGAAGCTGACCATTCGGGAGGTTCATCGCTAATAATGTCTGGTGATTAAAGGCCAGCCCTGAGAATGATTCTACCTCCTCCACTTCTCCCTGCCGGTCAAACCTGAACACCCGGGTCTCGGTCAGGAACGAGACCACCAGGGTGTCAATCTGCGGAGACCCGTAGGACCGGAGAGAGAAGAGCCCGCGACAGTGCTCCAGGTCGGCCAAGATGCCGACCTCCTCAAGCCCAACACCGCTCCGCACGCTCCGGAGCGTCCCGTCCTTATGCACGCCGCTGCACGTCACGATGCGGGCCTGGCCCGACGAGTACTCGTTGCCCAGCTGGCCCTCGTCCCCCCTGTTCCCCATGTCCATGATTGTAAAGTCCAGGATCGGGCCGATGTTTGGGAGCGTCTGGATAAGCTGCACGTATTGCCTGGGGTCCTCGTTGTCGAGGTCGAGCCGGTAAAGCTGGCTGTCGCCGTAATGTGACGCAACGAAGAGCAGGTCGTTTCCGAGGTAAATCAAGTTGCTCGTGCGCGACGTCTTGCCGATCGAGTTGACGTCCATGCCCGTCACCACGACGCCTTCGGTGTTGAGGGTTAGGAGGTGGAGAGTCCCGTAGTCGTCGGCGAGGAAATAGTGCTTCACGTTGTACTCGGCCCACGCCACAAAGATGGACGCCTCGTTCAGGCGCGACTCGACCCTCGACTTTGTCACCTCGTCAATGTAGAGCAGCCTCGTCTCGCCCACCACGATCAACCCGCCAATGTGCGCCTTGGCCGACTCGACATTGCGCACGTTGTGGCGCTTGACCTCCTCCTCCACCTTGCGGACCGGTATCAGCATGGAGGCGCTGGCGTCCGGGATCTCGGCGTCAATCTCCCTGTCGCGGTCCGGGTCGAAGCGCGAGGGCTTGGTGTGCCGCTCGTCCGAGGTAAGGCGGTAGGTGGCCAGCCGCGCGTCGGCCGAGTCGGCGCGGCTCTGGTACAGCAGGGCGATCTTGGGGTCGCCCGTCTCGGTGTAGAGGAAGGTGCTCGCCTTGATGAAGAGCTCCGACAGCCGCACCTGGCCCATCCACTCGAGCACCGCCGCCGTGTTCTTCCTGTCGCCCAGCCGCGCCAGTGTGAGAACCCCCTCCCACAGGTGCATGGCCAGGAACCGCCCGGAGGGGTCGACCAGACAGCGGTCCTGGCTCTGCGAGTCCCGCATGTGGCGCTCGCCCGCGTCCTCGGCGACGTTTTTCGTGTCTAGTTGTGAGGTTTCGGGGTCCCATGCCAGGGTGAAGTACTGGAAGCGGTCGGTTCCGACAAAAAGGAGGTCGGTTCGGGCGTCTTTCGGCTGCAGCTTTTGGAGGATTGTGATGGTGCCGTTGACCGCCTTGGAGGCGGCCTGCACGAGGACCCCGTTGGTAAGCCTCCAGATCTCGAGTCGGTTGGCCTTTCTGCGAGCGAGGTCTGTCAGCGCTGCTGGTGCCTTGGGCAGTGTGAGGAAGGGCATGGCATAGGCTTACACAAGCACCAAGCTCTCCTCGTCGTCGGAGAAGAGGTGGGTGCGCAGGGCATGGCGCACGCTGCTGGGCTTGTGGATGGGGGCGATGTAGGCCATTTGCGACAGAGAATGGCGACACCGGTATGGAGATCAGGGGCAATTGTCGTCACATCTGTAGTTCGGGGCTCGCGGTGAGCTCCCCTGCTGGTGTTGATGATGCAAGGTCGGACTTAAGATCAAGCTCCAGCACCCCTGCCCGCTGAACCCGAGCCCCGCGTTCGAGTCGCGTGGGGCGTGTCGGCCAATTAAAGGGGCTGCTGCTGTCCGTTGCGCACTGTGATGAATGATGGCCCCACCTTTTGAGGGACCACACAGACAGACGTTGTAACTGACACTTTCTAGACAGACGGACGCGCTAAACACAGAACGCGGGCTGTTGAACATGTAGGCAAGCACCCTCAATAAAGGACGACCTTCTCCTCGTACATGTTTCCGTCCTGCTCCAACTGCGCTAGCAAAGCCTTAATACGCTGTGCGAGCGCCTTGCCGTACTCGGGGGTACCGAACGGAAGGCCGGGCTTGGTCAAGTCGGGTCGCAGCCACGGGATGGGATGGAGGCCGGCCGAGGCCTTCATCATGACCTCGGTGCCAACATCGTCGTAGCCGCCGCCCAGAATCACGGCTACCGGCTTCTTGGAGTAATCGTGGCTACCAAGCGCCGAGTTCGTCTCGACCTCCCTCTCGCCCTTAAAGATGGCGGGGATCTGGGTGGCGCCAGCCTCGGGTGTCATGATGAAGTGGATGACTTTATGCAGACATGTCAGCTCCTGGATGGGAATTGCAGCACAGACTGCGCTTGAACGCGAGTTCAGCACTCCCGTGCACGCAGCATTCACGAACCATCGAACTCGGGCTTGAGAGCGGCGATGACGCCAGTGCCAACAGCCTCTGTCTTGCCGCACAGAATGACGGGAGCGCCCATCTTGGTAGCAGTCGCAGCGAAGCGACGGAGGGCCGGCTTGGGAAAGCAGAGCTGCTAAGAGAATTGTAGTAGAGAACAGAGAGGAGCCTGGCGAATGGCCAGCATATGCGCGGTGAAAGTTGATGGCAAGGTCGAGACCGGCGGAGGGGGTGGGTGCGGGGGGGCTTATGAAGACAGGTATGGGGGCGAGGGGCGCGCTCGGTTGAGATGTACGCGGTTTTATAAATCGAGCCGCACGACTGGCCGGCGCCAACGGCACAGTCGTTTACAGTATTTGCAGTTGGGCCTGCCGAAGCAAGGGAGGGAACACATATTCCGTACAATCCCAACTTCAAACTCACATTCCTAATATGTTGGAACTAAGGCACTGCCTCACTTCTGACAGCGGCCTGCAGGTGAACATCAACACCAGGGTCGCCCATTAGCCAAGCCACTCGCCGCAGGGGCGATGCCTTCAGCTGAAGGCCATCCCAGGAAAGGAACAGCGCTGTGAAGGTAGCACAATGAGGCCATGTGACGCCTCGGCGACGAGGAGCGCGGGGGAGCCAGAGCCACGGCAGTCCCCAGGGAGCAGACACGGAGGGGGAGATTGGAGGGACAGACACAGAGACATCATCATCTTCTTCTTCCACAATTGAAGCAATCCCCAACACCACACACACATCGTTTTGTACCCATTTTACAGTGCCTTTCAGTGCCCCCATACAACCACTGCAGTGGTCCTAAATTTCCGCTGTTCCAACAGAATACAACGTGCCATGTATGGCCCCCAAAAGAAATGGGGCTATCATGGTGTTTGCAACGGAGAGTGGACAAAACCCCTGGCAGGTTACAGTCACCCTGACCCTTCATCTCAGGCTTCCTCGCAATCTTTCCAAACTTCCAAACATGGCCTGGACTTAGATGCGTCAGCGATTTTTCGCCTTCAACACCTTGCGCCCATGCGTTGCGTTTACTAGTTCCATCCCGTCTGCTCAATCTCGCGCAGCACCTTCAGCATCCTCTGCAGCCCCGTCTCAAGCGCCTCCGTGCTCACACTGAAGGTCAAGCGGAACCATCCCAACTCCTCCGTCAAAAAGTTGGACCCCATCGCGATGCCCACGCCGCTCGCAAAGAACCTGCTCCCCATTTCCGCCTCACGCTTTCGGTATTCCTCCTTCGCCTTGGCCGACAAGTGACGGACCGCGAGGCTGGCCCCCTCGTCACCCGGCCCAGCCAGGTACTTCCGGAGATCGACCCAGATGAACATGCCCGCGTTCCTTTGCTACTGTCAGCTTCCACTCTCTCGCCTTCGCGACACACAAACGGTGTGAACCCACGAGTTGCCGTAGTACGGGATCCCGTGCTGCTCCAAGAACCCCGTCGCAAGGGCATACTGCCCCGCCAGGCCCCCCTGGTTCCTTGCAAAGAAGTCCTTGGTGTACGCCTCGTCCTCGAGCATCTTGGCCCAGAGCTCCTGGATAACGTACGGCGGCCACCCGAGCATACTGCACACATGTCAGCCAGTCAACCACTTTGGATCTTGGTATTCGGACTTCACCTACCTCATCCCCGCCACCGCCCCCTGGAGCCCCTGGTTCGTGGTATGCAGCATGCCCAGCCTCAGACCGTTGGCGCAAAAGTCTTTGCTGGCACCGTATGTGACGTGGACAAGCTGGGGGTCGATGCGATCGGCAAGGTCGAGGGAGAGGATGGACGTGAAGGGGATGGCGCCGGGCGCCTTGGGGTTCTCGAAGACGGAGTTGGCGTAAATTTCGTCGCTGATGAGGTGCAGCTGGTGCTCCCCGCAGAAGCTCGCGATGGCCTTGATCGTCTCGACCGGCTAGGCACTGTCAGTGATGGCCAGGACCCTGGACTGTGGAGAATACTTACATAGCATCTCCCGAGTGGGTTGTGCGGACTGCCACCGCCGTCAGCATGTTTTGACCTCCCTCCAGATTGGCGCAGTTCTCACTTGGTCAACAGCACCGCCCGAACCTCGGCACCCTTCTCCTTCGCCCCCCTGAGCGCCGCATCCAAGGCCTTGACGTTCATCCCGGGGTCAAAAACATCGTCAAACCCCTTGTATCCCTCGAGCGATTGGAACTCTGCCGGGACAATAACCCCACGAGCCCTTGCTGGAATGTCAGTTGCAAATCCCAAATAGAAGGGCTGCGGGATGATGATGCCCTCCCCTTCGTTGCAGAGCGACCAGGTGAGGTTGTCGATGACCGAGGTCACGCCGGCCATGATGAGGATGTCCTGGTGCTGAACCTTCTCGCGGGGATGAAAGTAGGAGTTGAAGAAGGCCGCGAGGGCTCGTCGCAGCCGGGGGGATCCTTTGGGGCCGGAGCCGTAGGTGAGGTGGTGGACTGGGTCGACGGCGAGCTGGTTGGTGGTGGATGATCAGAGCTGCTCCTTCGTCTGTCTTCCGACTGCTTGCGGCTTACGTTCTTGTTGATGAAGTCGACGACGTCTTGGTGCATGAGGGCATTCTCGGCCACGCTCAGGTTGATGCTGTACTCTGTGTCAGGGAGCCCTTCGGAGCCGAGTGCCATGAGAAGGGAGCGGTGGCTTACACGCCCTCGGGGCACTCGGGTGTCCATGGATTTGCGAGAGCCTTCTCAAAGAACTCCCACTGGCGCATGTAGACGTAGTTGTAGGCCGCCCTGTCGGCAATGTGGAAAGAGGATGCCACATCCTTGACGGACTGAGATTCGGAGTTGTCTGTCATCTTGGGCTTGGATTGTGGAGGAGAACAGGATTTGAAGGATCATGGATCAGGACTCGGAGGTCAGGGAAGGATATCCCGACGGCAAAGATGGTCCCGCGTCCCGCTTGCTGGTACACATGCGGTTCTCGGGCCCGATGCTACCTGCTGATTAAAGCCGCGTCTGATCTCCGCTCAAAATACGGGTCTCCATTGCGGGCTGCGTTGCCATGGTGAGGGAACATGGCATGGGCGATTCGTCGCCAGATTTTCACGCGATATTATGCCCATGGGGGCTTCTTTGAAGATGTCAACAACCTCATACTCCCCAAGCACATCGTCAGAGGGACCTGACTGACAGCGCGCCTGGTCAGTCGCAGGCCACGGGTTGTTCACAAGGACTGTGCCGCCCGACATCACAACTGACAGCACCGGCGATATCTCTTCTTCCTCACATCCCGAGCGTGCAGCCCGAGAACGCAATGAAAAAGTCGGTTCGCGTCGTCTAGAGGCAGTGTAATACCAGAGACACTGTGTTGTCCGACATGCGCAAGCGCAGAGGCCGGCCAGCCAAAGACAAAAATTAGTATAATCAAATAAATCTACTCAATAGAGCAGTTTCAGAGATTAAACTGAAAAGAACAGATACTACACTTGATCTAAGCCAAAAGGCAAAGAGAGCTAAAGAAGAAAAAAGAAGAAAATCAGAATGTTGGCGGGGAGGCCGCGAATATATAGACAGGTGTGGGTGGTCTGTGCACGCCTGCAGATTTGCAGGTGCTCGCAGCCACAGGCTGGCTGGAGAAGCCCCTCCACACTTGCTGCGCCTCAGCGCCACTCCCTCCGTCCTCACTCGGCGAGATTGTGCTCCTGGTTTCTGTGGCCCATGTGATGGCGGTGGACTCATGAACCTGCACAACACCGCCTCCGCTCCTCTCTCTGTCGCGTGGTCATCGTGACTCATGGCAGCCTGATCCAGGCCGTGACTCGTCGCGGAGTCACGACCGCGGAGTCACGACCACGGGCCCCAGAGTCCCAGACCCTGCGAGCCCTGGCCAGTGGCGTGCTCGAGACTCAAGACAATCACCAACTTCGGCATCGCAACAAAACTAAAAAGTTGGAAAACCCTCTGGCCAAAGCAGAGGTTTTTTTTCTTGTTTAAAGACATCGCGATGTTCCTCAACACAGAAGCCGGCCGGCTCAAAGAAGTTCGATAAGGTACAAAACGGCCCGAGGATCGAGACACATTCCATGAGTCCTCTCAACCCCCAGCCAAACGCGTTCAGACACTCCCCCCCCACCCCAGCAAGAGGCGACCTCCGAAACGACAAAAAAGGAACACATCAACGATAGCCGTCCAAGAAGTGAACCCCCTTTCACTCATCCTCCACTGCTCCTACCCTCGCCCTCACGCCCCCCACGCCGCCTGCGCGATCGCCTCGGCCACGCCCTTCGCGCTGGCCGGGTTCTGCCCCGTAATCAGCTTCCCATCTACCACCACCTTCTCCTCCCAGTTACCCTCTGCCTTCTCGTACCGCCCGTCCGGCCCCACCAGCTCAATCAACCGGTCCTCCAGCAGGAACGGCACCGCCTTGTCCAGCCCGACCTCCACCTCCTCGGCATTCGAGAGCCCCGTCACCCGCTTCCCCGCGAGGAAGGACTCGCCCCCATCCCCCTTCACACCCACGAAGACGGCCGGGCCGTGGCAAACGGCCGCGACCACCTTGCCCTTGGCGGCGAACTCGCCGATGAGCGCTTGCGAGACGGGGTCCACGGCGAGGTCGAACATGGGCCCGTGGCCGCCGGGGTAGAAGAGGGCGGCGAAGTCGTCGGAGTGGCCGAGGAAGGCCTCCAGGGGGGCAGTGGACTCCCAGAGGGATTTGTTGTCGTCAAAGAAGGACTGGGAGATGGGGTCGGTGGCGGCGGCCTCGACCGAGGAGGGGTCGAGAGGCGCGGCGCCGCCTGAGGGCGAGGCGAGGGTCACGGAGAAGCCTTGGGAGGTGAAGACTGCGTAGGGGTGGGCGAGCTCAGACTGTGGGGTGGGTTAGTTTGGTGTTGTTCAAGGTGCGGTGATGGGAGGAGCGTGATGGCGTACGAGGTAGAAGCCCGTGGGTCTGCCCGTGTCGCCCAGCGTGGCGTGGGAGGTAAGGACGACGAGGATCTTGGGTGCTTCGGCCATGTTGGTAGTTTAATGAGGTTGGAGAGGTAAGTGTGGTAAGTGTGTGTGAAGATGCGGTTGCTTGTGTCGAGTTTGAGCTGAGTTCAGTTGTTGTCTCTAGTGCTGACCTGGACTTGTCCGGATGAACTCGGCTCGAATACAGGAGGCCAGCCCTTTATTTATATCAATGCCGACGTCAACCCTCGGCTTACCCCGCCAACCAGCATCACCGCTCCCGTCCACCGCATTAATCCAGCCTAGCCTCTGCAACCGCGGGACTTTGGACAGACCGAATCAAACCCGCCACCTCGCCCGCCTACACCGCAGCTTTGTGTCCGACTCCCCGCCGAAGCCACCTCATCAAACTTGAAACGGCTCAAAGCAGGACAGCTCATCACCTCGACTCGCACCCAACTCACCAACAGTCGCCTCTTTTCCGGTCGTGCCATGTTGCGCGTGGGGGAGGGGGAGAAAGCCTGCTCGCCTTGTCCGAGGTCTACGTGACGTCATTTGCGGCGCGGATCCGGGCCCAGCTCCGCTCCCCACTTTCACAACCACGGGAGGGTCCTAAGATGGCTTCAGCCCACAGCCCGGGTTGTCGATAGCGTAGGACGCGTATCCCCGCGGTGGATACCGGTCGGTAACAAGAAACCCTCCAGCTGGCATGGCCGGCGCCGTTCCGAGCGGAACGGGAAACACCGGAGGGAGCCCGAAAGGCGACGGCGGTCGGAGCGGGGGACCGGGGGACGGAGGCGACGCACGCCGCGTCGCAACGCAGCGCAGCACAGAACTCTCGCCGATGGAAGGCCGTCGCCGTGTTATGACTCACTTAACACGCTGGCCAAAGGACAACAACTCTTCCAACTGACCTGACCGCCTTGCTGGCTGGAGAGAGTGAGAGGTGACACTTCAGCGTCCACCTCGCCAGCATCGCCAGCATCCCTCATCTCAGCCGTCCCACCACGGCGCCGCTCTCGTCATTTTTCCTACGCGCGTAATTATCCGCGAGGCAACCGCGCGGGGCGCGCCAATAGGGTTGCGGGTCACGGGCTGGGTCTTCTCGGTGGGAGTGAGAGGAAAGGGGTGTTACTTTGCTCCGCTGGGGGAAGAGGGAGATGAGGGGTGTTGCTCTGCTCCGCCAGGGCGAGCGAGAGAGAAATGAGAGGGAGCCTGAGGGAGGTTCTTGTGCAAGGAAGCCGCGTAAGATGACATGCCCCGGGGGCGAGAGGGAGAGGAAAGTGAGGGCCTTGATCGCCTTGCTCGCTGGGTTTACACCGCCAGTCTGGATTAGGGGGGCACAAGGTGCTGTTACAGCCTCGGTTGTAGAGTTTGTGGTGCTGGCGGATCACGGGGGATGCTGCTGCTGATGGCGTGGTGGTCGCCACCCCAGGCTGTGCGACGGTGGACGGGATATTTGGCGAGATGAGCTTCGTGAAGCGTTCGAGAAGGGGGTGGAAGGAGTGCCAGCGCAGAGATGGCGGTGGCGGAGGCAACCACACCAGCCTCGTGGCGACGCCTCGTTGTGATACCGCTGGAGGTAGTGAGGGTTTGTTGCGGTCAGGCGAGGGTGTTGTTGTCAAGCGAGGGTTGTTGGCATGGCTGCATTGACTGCGTACCGGTTATCGCGCCGCCATCTTTGGGCGAAGCGGGACACCTCGTCTACCATTCCCTTCTCGTTGCTTGCCGGACATCCCGAAGTAAGTCTCCACAGAACACCAGTGAGCTGACAAGCGTCAGGCCTAGCAGTCAACATCTCATCATTACTCGTTCTCTGTATACACGCATCCAACATCTCTCCGGTGGTATCGCCTTCGAGAAAACCCAATATGTACATCCACTTCTCTCAACCCACCAAGCCCAAGTTGACATGGAATCCAAAGAAAAAGATGCCTTTTCCCCGCTCAAGACCCCAAACAATGCAACCGCCTTAACGCCAACCCCAAAACCATGTGCTGTATCAAAACGCCGCCGCTCCCATCAACCCCCCCCTAAACAAAAAGGCCCACTCTCACATCCACATCAAATTCCGACTCTGTCTCCTCCCCTGCTGCATCCAAACCGGCCTTCCATCATCCTGTTCCCCCTCCTCCCCCACCCCCTGCGCCTGAACCACCCCTTGCTGCTCCCCCTGCTGCTGCTGTCCAACATGATCCCGATACGCCTCCTCATCCTCCTCATCCTCCTCCCCAATCCTCCCCAGCGCGGCATGATACCCCATCCCAAACTCCTCCGCGCCCATCCCGCTTCCTCCCGTCAACGGCACCTGGTCGCTCTCCAACTGCCTTTCCGCGCCGCGGTTCAGCATCAACCCCGGCGCGTTCACCATTCCCATCATGGGCGCGGGCATCTGCCCTGGGGAGGCAAACCCGCCTTGGTTGGTGGGGGAGTAGAAACTGCCGCTTCCCCGCGAGGAGGAGGGGGGCGGGTAGGAGGTGGAGAGGAGGTTCGCGGAGGGGGCGGAGCTGGTGTAGGCGAGGGGTGTTTCGAGGTCGGTGGTGGAGTGCGGGGGGAGGTCGATGGGGGAGATGTCGGATTGGAAGGGCATGGGGAGGGCGGGGGGCGCGCTGGTGGTTGTTGTTAGCGGGGGCAGCGGGGGCGCTCGCGACGCTGCCACGGCTGCGGTGCTTTGTGGGGGTTGGTTCAAAAGCATGCTCATGGAGGAGGACGGGCCGGTTTCGAAGGCGTCGGTGTCGTCGTGGGCAAGGGCGGCGAAGCCTGTGCCGCCGCCGGGCTTCGGCGGGGAGATGATCTTGCCGCGGACGCCGCCGGGGCCGGGACCCTGCCGGAGGTTGGCGCGGCGCCGCCGGAGCAGGAAGAAGATGAGGGCGAGCAAGGAGATGAGCACGGCGAGGCCGCCGATGGTGCCGCCGAGGATGGCGCCGGTGCGGTAGGTCGAGTCGGTGGCGGCTCTGGCGGCGGCGGAGGAGGTGGCGGCCGCTGCGGCGTCGGTGGTGCTGGGCTTGGAGGTTTCGGTGGTGGAGGAGGAGGTTGAAGTCGAGGACGAAGAGGTTGTCGAGGACGAGGAGGAAGAAGAGGAGGAGGAGGAGGAGGAGGAGGATGTCGACGAAGAAGACGTCGTTGATGTGCTCGTCGAACTAGTCGAAGCAGTGGTCGTCTCACTGCTGGTCGTGCTGGCAGTCTCCGAGATGGAGATGCTCACCGTCGCCAGCTGCGCGGTCACGCCGCCGGCAGTGTTCGCAACCGTCGCGGCCTGGTCGCTGGCCGTCCCGCAGCCCCACTGGGAGAACCCCCCGTCGAAGGTGTTCCTGTAGCAGACGGACCCGCCGGCGCAGCTAAAGACATAGGGATTCACCTCGGTCTGGGGCCCGCTGTTCCCGTCGACGCAGCCGGTGAAGACGCCCGTCGTGCACGAGGCCACGCCGTCCGGGCAGCAGCCGACGGCGTTGTGCTCCGTGTCGAGCACGCAGTGGGAGCCGGAGCCGCAGGTGGCGGGCAGGGCCGAGTCGCCGCCGATGTAGCCGCAGATGGTGCTCTCGAGCTGCTGGCGGCGGAAGGCGAAGAGATCGGCACCCGGGGCCGGGGTGGGGCGGAGCGGCCATGAGACGACGTTGAGGGCGTGGTATGGTATGGTTACTGTGGGCGCGGGGGTCTGCTGCGGGGCGTTGTGGAGGACGCGGGCGTCTGTTGTGAGGTGGAGGAGGCTCGACAGCAGGAGCAGGGCTGTCGGCCGCGGGAGGGCGTCGAACATGTCGGGCCTTGTTGGCATGCGGCTGCCGGGAAATGGTCGTAGCTGCTGTAGATGCGGTTGTTGTTGGTTGTTGGCTCAAGTCGCGCAGCAGTGAGTGATAAGCGAGGACAGTTCGCGGCCAACAGAGAGTGAGTGGTGAGTGAGTGAGTGAGTGGCAGGTTTCCCGTTCTGGACCGGTCTCGGCCGCGCGCCCTCGCTGGCACACTGTGCGTCCGGGAAATTTATGCCCTGAGATCGTCGATGCTGCAGAGCCAAAACCAGGGACGAGAAAGTCGCAACCAAACGGCGCGGGCACACCGAGAGATGATATACCACACGGACGCGCCAGTGTGGGTACAGAGGAGGGCAGCAGGGAGAGAATGCGAGCAGAGCAAGGGACAGGGGGAAAGTGGCAGAAAGCGAGCGGCAGAGCAGAGCAGAGCGAAGAGGCACAGCAGGCGCAGGGCATGCCATAAAAGAAGCGCAACGAGGGGCCATGCTGGGTGTGTTCTGCATGTCTGACAGGGATGGGGGGACGGCATGGTCTGAAGTGCGCCCTGGGTGGGCCCCGTCCTGAGTCCAAGCCTCCGAGTCCCTTGCAGGGCAGGGCGGCCAGCAGGGCGGCCAAGACGGGCCCTCCCTCTCTTTTCTAACCATCATTGTCCTCTGAGCTGATGGTGGTGGTGATAGTGTGCCACTCCAAGATATCCGTCTGCCTGGCTTGGTCTCTCATCATCAGAGAGGAAGGTAGGCACCTCAGCTGTGCAAAAAACTCAGTGGGCGATCACCATGTCCACCGCGGCACAGTGCATCCTGCATCGGCTCAGCACAGGAGCAGCACGAGGAAGCAGGGGGGTGGTGGTGGGATGGTTGCCCATCAAGAGATGGCCGCCCGACGGCGGGCCCAGCCGCAGTTTATTTCCTCGCAACGCCCGCGACCCTGCAGGGCGGCCATTCCGCCGACTGGCTGAGCGCGAGGTGGACTCGAACAAGTGCCGCGGTTCGCTGGGCCTGTCTTTCTTCTGGTGTCTGGCGTCGGTTTCTGCGATGCGGAACCCCGGGAACGGCGAAAAGTCACGGGCTCGGCATGAGTCGTATTGAAACACGGGGCGGCAGCAGCCAGACAGACGCGACAGACCAGACGAGGCGTCCCACCGGGTTTTGCGACCCTCTGTGGGCTAAGCGACCCAGCAAACTTTTTTGACGTTGCCGCGAAGGGGGATGGCTGGCCCAGGTTTGCAACAACAAGCGCGCGTGTCTGTCTGTCGGTCTGTCTGTCAATTTGTCAATCTGGCAATCTGCCAGTCGTCGGGGCTGGCGGTCGACGGATGTCTGGGCATCAAAAAGCCCGCCGGACAGAGCGCATTCCCCGAAGTGGGCTGTGCTGGTCTTCTGTCTCTTTTTTTAGGGCATTGGGGGTGCCGTGGCAGTGTCTCCACCCACTCAGCAAGCCCACCCACCACACCAGCCCTGGGCAGCAAGCAAGCAACGAGCAGCCACCGCCAAAAACAAGCAGTCGGTCCAACTAATTGTTTCAGGCCCAGAGACTGGACCCGCCGCTGACGTCGTCCACACAATCCGGGGACGAGCTTATCCGATGGGCATTTGAGGGTGTGGGTTTCTGAGAGATCCGCTTGCCGAATCCCAACTGACGCTTCTCTCCATTCTTTTGGTGTGGATAGTCAGTAAGGGGGGCCGATGGCATTGCTGTGCCATTCACCCACAGCAGTCCAAGCCATCATCGCATTCCTCCCGCGCGCATGCCGAGGGAAGCAGCATCTGGGCAGATCTCTGCAAACATCATCCATGATCCTGCCCCTTCATGGCGCCATGCTTGTCCCACCCACCACCCACTCCCATCAAACTGCGCCGCAGCTAAAACAAACAAAACCTGAAAGGCATGGAGCCGCGCCGCAAATTGCGGGCCTGTCCCTTCTCGACAATGTCACCGTCGCGTTTTGGTTGGCCGCGCGGTGGGGTCCCGAGGGATGGATCTTGGATGGACACGGCGGCCCGACAGATGATGGCTGGCGCAGAGGGAAAACATGCCCCGGGGGACCGGGTCGTGCAGGATCCGCCATTTTTGGCGTGGGCCATTTAATTGACGTTCCATCAGATTGATGGCGCTGATTGTTTGTCGGGAGGATTATCCGCCCACACCCACGCCCGGCCCCTGTCAGCTTACTGGCTGCTGGGAGGCTATTCTTGAGAGCAGCTAACTAACGTAGGGGACAGGGTTTTTGGTCAGCCACCCTTTTCGGCCAGGCAATCTCCGCAGAAATGCGGGGCAACAGCTGCAACACCACAACCACGATCACCATGAACACGCAATTGAACAACAAAAAATGAAGCTGTTCCCAAGCCGACTTGACCACTGGATACAGAAAAACAAGGTGGCTACGTCAATTAAAGTAGTCAAATGCAACAGGCATCTCCTTCCACACAGTCTTCGCAAAGCCAACCACCCCACGCCTCGAGGCCCGAAGCGCCTTTTCCCTCTGTTCCTGTGCTTCCTTTGCCTCCTTTTCCTGCTGTTGGGTCCGAATCTCTTCGATGGTCAACACACGCGCCATACCAAAGTGCTTCTTCGAAGCCTTTTGCTTGCCCTCAAGCCTCTTCTTTACCAGGGCTTGATTCAA
>MU855339.1:55403-114325 GCA_033296695.1 Staphylotrichum tortipilum | reverse complement strand
CTAGACACTTGCTGCTTGGGGGGGGATCAGGTGGGACAGGATTTTGGTGGGTTTGATGGAGGTTGTTGTCCTTTCATGGTCGGGGAGGTGAAGAAATTTGCGCGGGAGGAGGGAGAGCAGGGGATGGAGATTGGTTGGATGTGGTGAGAGAAAAGTCCTTTCTTTTTTCTTTGCAGACTGCAGTCTCAGTGTTAGTCTCGGCGATACCGGGTTAAAGAAGAACAGGAACTGACAGGTAGTAACAAAGGGGTGAAAAAGACTGAGGGCCAAAGGATCAAGCGCGTAGTCAAACGCGCGGAGTAAATTTGGCGGCAATATCGAAACGGAGGTCGGGAGGGGGTGCTGTTAATGGACGGGGCGGACGAGTGAGAGGGAAGAGTGTACCGCATGTACCCGGGGGAGTGGGAGTCAGAAATGGGGCCCCACGCGGCCCGGTGAGCAGGTTTCCCCTTTCTGGCTCCATGCAAGCTCCGCGCTGAGGCAAGAACCCCGCGGAGGGCACCTACTAGGCGTGGTTCCAGGGGTCGACTTCCTGCTCGCCGGTCTTGCATATCTCCCCGGTCTCCATGGCCGGTCCGACCGCCGACCCCCGTGGGGGATCTGCCTCCCGGTCCGGGAGAAGTGGCCGGGGAGAGACGGACCCTTGAGCTCCTGCTCCTCCGGGTTAGAAGGCGATGGCGGTTTTGGAACAGGACAGTGTGGGCATCTGTGTGATGTTTGTTTACAGTTGTTGGCTGCCTGGAGGCCAGGCTGGAGCACTCAGCTTGACTCCACTGGAGGTTGACAGTCGGAGACGGGCATGATGTGACTTGTGATAAGCAAGTGCGATTTTAGGTGTTGTTGAATGTCCTCCTTGGCTTTCTGGAACGTTTGGTTCCTCAAAAATACAGAATATGGGCGCTGCACGCCGAGACATGGAAAGGGAAAAGGCGGAAAGGAAAACAAGCCTTAACAGTCATTGAATGCTACGACAGGCATCAAGTCTACTCCTTTGCCCCAGTCGGGATCTTGAACAACACCGCCTTACCACCAAGGCCCTGTCCAACAGCCTTGTCCACCCTGAAATACCCCTTGCGTTCCAGCTGAATGATGCCGCCCGACTCGACAGTCGCCAGATTGGCATCACACAGCGCTTCAGTCATGGTGGCCGTGTTGGTCGCCAGGAAGTCGTCCAGTTTATCGTCCTTCCCCAAGGTATCCTTGGTCAGGAGATAGTCAAACCCCCAGAGCTCAGCATCGACGAGGGAACTCCCCTCCTTCGCCAACCACGTAATCTTCTTCTCGGTCTTCCTATAGTCGCCTTCCAGGTGCAGCTCGAGCTGCAATCCGGTCACGGTAGCACCGTCTCGCGTCATCTCTCGAACGATGGCATTCCCCCAGCTCATTAGCGTGATCTCCTCATCTGGGGAGAAACTCGCTGCGTCTGCTTGATCAACAAGGATGGTGCTTGCATATGTGACCAACTTGGTCCCGACAGCAGCATTTTTAGGATGCTTAGCCTTCTCCTCCGAGTAGGGCGATCCAGGACCGCCTCCAATGGTTGCCACAACCAACTGTTTCGTCTCGACAGCTGTGTGTCGAGGAGCGACCGTGTCGATGGCTTTTTTGTTCATCGCCCAAAGGATAGTCCAGTCCATGGTGACAGCGTTGCGGCTCGGGCCCTGCTTCAGCATGAACTCGCGGAGGGCAGGGAGAGTGAGGCCGCGACGGAGAATGCCACGGACGGTCGGCATGCGGGGATCATCCCAGCCTGTCACGATCCCGGTGTCCACGACCTTGGTCAACTTCCGTTTTGAGAGGAACGTCCGAATGAAGTTGATGCGGGCAAAGTCCCAGAGCTGCACAGGCCGGAGGGTCAGGGTCTCAAGGAACCACTGATACTGGGCGTTCCTGTCCGCGTACTCGGTCGTACGGAGAGCATGGGTAACACCTTCGATGCTATCCACCACTGGGCAGGCGAAGTCGTAAGTCGGATAAATGTTCCACGCCCACCCTGTGCGATGATGGGGAAGCGACTTGGGCTCCTCGCCTTCCTCCTTGGATTCGAATTTTGGGAAACGATAGATCACCGGATCTCTCATGGCACCATTGGCTGAGTCGAATGCGATTCGAGCTCTGATGCAGTGTTTTTTGCCAAGATCGGTTCCATCCTTCATCTCCTTGAAGATCGCAAGGCTCTCATCCGATGGGCGATCTCGTCGCTTGCTCGGAAGCCGAATGCGTCGTTCTTCCTTTTGGACTTCAGGGTCCGTGTCGTCGGCGTAGGCGTTTCCCTCTGCTATCATGCGCTGACAGATCTCGTACAACTGCTGGAAGTAGTCGCTCGTGTATGTCACACGGTCTGGCTTTATCCCAAGGAGTTGGAGGTCTTCGAGGATAGAGTCTTCGAATTCCTGCTTCTCTTTGGCTGGGTTTGTGTCGTCAAACCGGGCGATGAGTTTGCCATCGAATGCCTCGTGGGCGAAATAGTCGTTCAGGAAAGCGGCTTTGGCATGGCCGATGTGGAGGTATCCTCTGTGTTTGATTGTTTAATATTATGATTACCTAACCGCCATCTATGATCAGGTCCAGAGGTTGGTGTGTGGGATCTTACGAGGGCTCTGGGGGGAAGCGTGTGACCACACCGTTCTCGGTGTTCTTCAGACCAATGTTGTAGCTGCCACCAGCCTTGCTAGCTGCGGCGCGTTTCTCTTTTTCTTTGGCCTGGACTGCACTGATCTTGCCCTGGATTTCGGGATGGTTGGCTTCGATGAAAGAGAGCCAGCGGGCTAGGTTAGCCAGGCTGCCTTTGCGAACGGCGCCACTCGCAACTTTGTTTGCCCGCAGGGCAATCCACACGTCGGTGTCAGCGGAGCTCAACTGGTAGCCGTCCAGGTAAATGCGCAAGGTCAGATGCCGCTCAAGTTCGAGCAGCACGGCTTCAACGGCCTTAAAATCAGGCGTCGAGAGGGCCGGCGCCCAGCCCTGAATCTTGGAGCTGGTCATTGCGATGTGGATTGTTGTTCAACGTCGAAAGATAAGGAGGCGAATTAAGCAAGTCAACAGTTGACAAGGTGGGCGGGGTTGGTTGGATCAACAAAAAATGGAGTTTCGACCCCGCCTTGTCATGCGGGGTGAGTCACAAACCAAGCTCAAACCGTTTCATAGCCGAGTCGAGATATTGACGGCCAAGTTGACGCAAAACTGGGCGACGTCGTTGGCGATCTGTGCGCGCTGGAGCGGGGAGAGCTTTGGCAATGCCTTCTCCAAGATTTCCCCCTCGACTCGCTTCATGATGAGGAAGCTTCTGTTGAGGTCGTGATCGACCCAGGCGTATAAAACGTCCGGGACGGGCACTTCCGGGGCCTTCTCAGCCGCGAAGGGAATTTTCTCGGCTTCCATCTCGACGTCTTCAATCCAGGAGTGGACCTTGACAATTGTGTTCTGTCCGAGACGCCACACAGCGGCTGATATTCCAGCTTCGTGGATCCCATCGGCCTTGGAATCGCCCGCGGCCAATTCCGAGTCGTCGGTCGACCTGTTTCGGAGGCAGAAAATGCCGTCGCCATCTTGCCAGTGGGCAATGGCGCCCGGCGGCTTGGCCTCTGGGCCGTCAACCTTTTCAACAACCATCAGGGAGCTGAGGAGCCAGCGAGAAGAGGTGATCCGGGCGACGGAGGCCCCACATACGGGATCCATTTCACTGTCGCGATGTTAGCAGATTACTCTTATCAGGGAATGCTGGGCTGGCTGAACACACCATAAGACCATGGCTGGCTGGGAGTTGTTGTTCTTGACCTTGAGGGAGGCTGTAGAGTTCGGCAGCAAACTTGAGGCTTGTTGGTGAAAGCAGCGGTCTACGAATTCAGCAGCAGTTGGCTGGCCGCATGTTGAGTCTCTTGGATATCTCCAAACCTCATCCGGCGGTAATGCCACTATGCTCGCCCCCTGCCGAACAAACTCAGCTGCCTCTTTTGCTGTGTTCATAGCGGAAGCCGCATCTAGATATTGAGTCAACGATAGAGTGGGAGTATTAACTAGGCTTATGTCCTATTCCTGAATGCCGGGCGGCGTTGGGGGGTGCCGAGGAGGGCATTATGATATGACGCTTAGGTTCCTTCGCCAGTACCTCGGCAGGGGACACGAAAAGTTCACTTGACTGCTCGTACTTGTGTTTATCTTAACTCACTCCTGAGGTCCAAAGTTCCATATGGACATATCGAATTGGTCCTGAACTCGCATCTCGGTGCAATCAACTTGCAACATCGACTCCTGACCAGTGGGGGAAAAAAAGAGAAAGGCATGTTATCGGGCAGCGAAAGCACTAGTGATGTCCGCTATATCACCGCCAAAGACGAATGATCTGCCACCGAATCTTGTCCATGTTGCTGCGCTTCCTTCTCCATCGTTGCGAAGTCGCCTCTTGCAACAAGATGAGAGTGATTGCGGTGAGAGTGTCTCGTCTCTGGCTCCCAGCTATACCGTTCTGAGACATCCTGACCACCGAGAACATCAGCAACGATGCTGCCAATTGTAGGAAGGTCTTTGGCGCGATTGAAAGATCCCCCAGCAGCACAAACGAGATTCTGAAACTGAGGGTGCCTGGCAATGATAGGGTCCTGGGTTTCGGTGACGCCGTCCCTAAAAGAGCCTCAGTTCGCGACGCGCGCACCTGGTCAACCAGGAATTACTAACCAGAAAGACGTAATAGAGCTGATACGTGCTCCTTGGAGGCGGGGTAAAAACGTTCTGGCCCATTCGATTGCCTTGTGCATGTGGCTCTTCGCAAGCGCACTCTCGGAAAGATCCTCAACAAGTGATATAGTAGAGCCATGCAGGTTGGTGAAAGGATGTATCCACGTGAGTTTACCAACGGAGCCTTTAGCGGGAGGAAGAAACTCGGCTGAGATAAGTTTATTAGCTAGCGGAAAGAAATGAATGAGTCGGCCGAGAAAGACTGACCTTTCCCACTGTGGGAGACCATCGGTCTATCCCTGAAAAACGCAGCCTGCTCGTCGTTCAGCTGAACAGCGTACGAGAACAGCCCGGTAGCCACGGGAGTCCTCCCGTTCGGCGGGAGAGTAATGTCGGATGCCGCAAGCATTTGGGCAAACCACGGACCGACGGCCAAGACAACCTGTGCGCTTCCTGCTTCGATCCTCTCCCCGTTCTCGAGCATGAGTGCCGTTACACGAGCTCCGTCCTTGACGATGGTTGCACCTCCACTTTCGTAGAAGGTCCCACCGCTATCTGTACAGGCTTTCTTGGCTCGCCCCCTTGCATCAGACATGCATGTTTCCCAATCAACAATGCTATCGTCCGGGGCCAAAATGTAAGTCAGTGATTTTGGAGCCATGATTGTTTCGAACTCCTGCATCAGCGTGCTATCGCCTCGTTGTCGCCTCTGCAAGCCAAGCTCATCACGAGCGTTGTTGATCTTCTCAAGTGTGGCGAGATCGTCTTGTTCGTAAATTACTATGCGGCCGATGCTGCGTTGGAGCGTAGAAAAGTTGTTGCCCTTCCACTGCTCCTGAGCCCGGACTGCCTCTGTCATCCGCTCCGAATTGTTGTAATCAACCCGAACTATCTTTGAGATATCGTCGCTTGGAGCGAGGCGTGAGGGCTGAGAGATAACTGACAACTGTGCAGTGGGCCATCTCTGACGGATGTGGTAAGCCGCCGAGAGACCGAACACACCAGTGCCGATGACGATGAATTTGTCCATGTTGCAGTCGAGAGAACGGTTTGTCGGATAAAATAATGGATGTGTTCCTAGTTTTTTTTTTTTTTTTTTTGTTTTAAGTCTGCGCGGGCTTTAGTTATTACTAATACTACCAGTTATTTGGAATCACCCGACTTTTGAGTTATTTCCGACGCCGATTCGCGCTGGTTTTCACAGATTACGGCCAATGAGCCGGAAGACTGCATTAGACGCAGGGAGCGCGGGGACGCTCCAAGCCAGTCGTTTAGGAAGCGGGGTATATGGCCCGTTGGTGAAGTGCTGGCCTCATGGCGAGCAGCAGACGAGCGCACAACGTTTTAACTAGTTATTCGTTTTACTTGAAGAAAAAAAGACTAAGAATAGGAAGCCTCCCCGGGCTGCCCCGCCCACCGCGGCGCCCTGTGGGTATAACCCCACAGGCCCCAGCCCGGTCGAAGACTGGGCCCATCACAATCTGTTGGCTGGTAGGATGGCTTTGACGGCTGATACATGGAGGAGTGGCCACCAGGCGGTAATAGTGGCCGTAGTAGCGCCGTTGATCCTGACCGAATCGATCCTCCTGGACCTCTGGTGTCCTACATCTGGTAGGACAGCTCACCGACGCCGGCATCCCCGAAAACGACGTACGCACCGGCGTTGGTGGGAGCGGAGCTGCCATGAGCGTCCCCCTGCAGCATGACGGCCAACTTCGCCGGCTGACCGACATGCAACGGATCAGAGCCTGCAGGGCCGGGCTATTGCAAATCCAGCAGAAACATCTCGCGCTCAAACGGCGGTGGTCCTGTCACACTGAGCAAAAGGACATCCTTGCCCTGCAAAGGCCTAACCCCCCCCCTATATGCACTGTGACAGGTCCTTCCTCCGGGACTTTGTTCGGAAACTGGGCTCATACTTTGAGCTGCGCGTGGCGAGTAAGTCCAAAGAAGGAGACTCCGTGACGTACTCAGCGGCCCTTCGGGGAAGGGTCGACCGCGAGCTAGCGAACCTCGACTCGCTGTTCCACGAGCTGGATGTGACGCCGTTGAGAATAGAGGCGCACCGGGCTTCGGTGAGCACTCTTTGCCGAGTATCGTTATTCGACCGCGTTGATCATAAATGGGCACCGAACCGTCCAAGTCCTCCCGCCAGTTAAGGGTGGCCGGGTTGAGAAGGCGCAGGTGGAAGAGGTCGGTCCTGGGGAGGGCCAGGCAGGCTCGCCGTCGTCGGCAGTGAAGAGCACAGTAGCGGGAGTTGTGGGGGACACTTCTCGCGGCCCCAGAACAAGTCGTGCCGCTTTGCGTCCCATTTGGTCACCTTGAAGCGCCACTCGACCGCCTGTCTCGACTCGGCGCAGGCCGCCCACAAGCCGCTGTCGACCAGGTACGCCGAGCGGTTGCTTTGGAGGCATGAGAACTGCCGCTGCGAGTGCTGGGAATCGGGGTCGCCGTCGTCGAGGGTAGTGCGAACTTCAGGGGCCGCGGCACTGCGCCTCCACTCAGGTACTTCAAGACAGGCGAGAGTGGCGGGATAGGAGCGACCATTCGGCGTCGTCGGAACAGTTGAAAACGGTGAATAAATGGGCGCCTGGCTGCTTGGGGCGGATGGCAAGATCCCAGATGGCGTCTCGGAGCTCCTCTAGGAGCCTGGAAAAGGGATGGAACTGGCGCGGGCTTGGTTCCATGCTTCGTTCCATGGTCGACGGATGACACGGCGCGGCGGCTTCGTTGACTGACTGGTTACCTACCGACAGTGGTGACTGGAATTGGGATCTCACAGGCTGCTCATCCCTCGACCCGTCTTAATACTGGCCTATGGATGGTGTCTCGAGGTTCGGGTTCAGGCATTTTAAAGCCGGGAAAGGGGGAGGGAAGGGGGGACACGCAGCACCTGTGCTCATGCCAAATGAAAGCCAAGAGTCAAAGATCCAAGGCCTAAGGCCCTCGGGGGTTGAGGCGCACAGCATGCAGTCCAAGGCAGCTGAGTGATGGTCAGAGTTTGGGTCGAGCGAGGTACAGAGGTACATCGGCGAGACGGATGAAGTTGAGAAGAGTGGGGCCTCAACCTTCTGGCAGGGGATCGGAAAAGTTAAACCCCTTGTCACTCACAGCGCCATGGCCACTGGAAGTCACTCGCTGCGCGTCGCTCCGACTTGCCCAACGCGTCTTTCGCTCGTGTCCCATCACCTTGACCCTGCATCACTCCCTTGCCCTCGCTCACCTTCACCACAGTCTCGGGCCATCACAAACCACACATCGCACCAGTCGCCACACCAACAACAAACCCCGAGACCAAGCGGACACCACCACCAACACTACCATCAACACAACCACCACCATGTCCCAGCAACCCATCCTCGGCCTCCAACCAGCCCAGTGCCCCCAGGAGGACACCCCCAAGGCGACCCCCCATCTCCTCCCCTGCCGCGTGTACCATGCCGGCCCCGTCGAGCCCGTCGACTCCTTTTGGGATCCCAACCCCGGCGAGAGTGAGAACTCCCTTCCCCCCCTCCATCTCAACACCCACTCACCACCACCACCCCCTAGACGGCACCAGTACCGCCTACTTCCGCGGCCGCAAGCTGCAAGGCACCACCGTGCCCCTCCCCGCGGGCTACCGCGGCCTGGTGGCCGCCACCGTCGCGTCTGGGACGGCTACCACCGCGGAGGGGGAGGGGGAAGCCCACGACGCCCCCGCCGTCATCGATCTAGAGGCGCCCGAGCTGCCGCAGGGCACCCTGCAGACCCAGGCCGAGTTTGATGAGATGGTTGTCTGGGGTCACGAGGCTGCCGTCGACCCCGCCGCCGATCCGTACCTGAGGGGCGCGAGGGAGTGGCTGGCTGTTGCGGAGAAGGTGGGTTTTTTTTGGCTGCCACTGTGTGTTGGCGGTTGGTGATGCTGATGCTGATACCGGGGCCTTAGATCCATTCATTCTCCGCCCCTGCGGTCAAGGAGAAGTGAGGCACGGATGGGCTGTTGGCATTCATTGTTTGTGTGCTAGACTCATCCGACGGATGCATGACTGCTTTCCGTCTCGCCCCCGTCTCCCTGGTTGGCGATATCGTCGCGTCCCTGTGATACTGGCCGCTGGCAGAACCAAGCCTCTGCCCCCCACGAATCTGAGACAATCGGAATGATTCCGCATCAGAGATGCGTGGTCGGATCGGGCCCGGCAGTCGCGCAGCTTTTTAACTAAAAGCCTAGCCGACAGTCCTGAACGCTTTCGGGCCGCATCGAGGCAGTTGGGACAGGGGGCACAGGCGAGCCGAGCCGGCCAGAAGACCGGGGACGGGGACCGGTGTAGGAAGTTGCCCTGTACGCTTGGCGGGGGAGGGAGGATAAGGCGATGCATGCGAATGGAGACGGCACAAGATACCGTTGGATAGCCCGCATCAAACCCGCATCCGAGATGGCAAACCGCAGCTGATGACCCCAGACCAATCCTAACTCCCCCCTCCCATGATGTCTATTCTACTCGTCTATGTCACTTGAATTTGTCCGCCTCCACCTCCCCGGCCTCCCCCTTCCCCTTCCCACCGGCCTCCCCCGCCAGCATCCGCCTCAGCACCCTCCCAAACCTCACCACGCCCTCCACAATATTCTCCTCCTCCTCCCACGAAAAGCACAGCCTCACATTCCCGGGGAACCTCGCCGCCCCCTCATCCCCGCTAACCTCAAACAGCCTGCCCGGCGCAATCACCAGCTCCTCCTCCACCCTCGCCCTCTCCGCCACCTCCTCCGCATCCAACCCCCCGGGAAGCGTCAACCATACAAAATACCCCCCAAACATCTCCCCCCTCTCATCCATAGTCCCCGCGCCCCCAACCCCATTCCCCCTCCAAACCCTCACCCCCAACCCGCCCACCTCCTGCTCCAAAACCCCCACCATCAGCCTCCACCGCCTCGCCAGCGCCGGCCGCACCGTCCCGTCCAGATACCCCTGCAGCGCGCCCGTGCTGAGCACCCGCCACACCACGGCCGCCGCGAACTGGCTGGCTGCGCCGCCGGAACGGTTCGTGCCGGTGTGGGCGAAGCCCGCCGCGAAGGCGGGGGACGCGTGGATCCACCCCGTGCGCACGCCGGGGCCGACGAGTTTGGAGAAGGAGGCGTTGGAGATGGCGTGGGAGAAGAAGGAGGAGTCCTGGGAAGGGTTGTGGGGGGAGGGCCCCAGGGCGAGGTCGATTTGCGAGAGGAGGGGGAGCAAAGGAGGCAGTGGGGAGGACTCATCCCCCTCCGGGGGAGGGGTAACGGGCCATTGGAGCAGGTCGTAGACGTCGTCGCTGATGATGAGCGCATCGTGCTTGCGCGCGAGGTGGATGAGCTTCTCCCGGCGGGCGAGGGAGAGCGTTTTCCCCGAGGGGTTGGAGCAGGTGGCCACGAGGTAGATGACGTGGCGGTAGAGCTTGCGGAGGTGCGGCGTGGCTGACTTGAAGCGGCGCGTAGGGGAGGGGTCCGCCCCCGCGGCGTCATCCGCCTCGCGCAAACCCCTCGCCAGCGCCTCCACGTCCACGCCCTCGTCATCCTCCGGCACGGCGCGCAGACGCCCGTAGAACCCCGCGTCGTCAAAAATAGGGCACGCCATAAAGTAGCACGGCGCGACCGCCCACACCGCGCGGGTATACCCCGGGTCGGTGAAGCTCTGCAGGATGCAAGCGAGGCTCTGGCTGGCGCCGCCGGTGATGGCAATTTCGTCCGGGCTGATGGCCGCCGGGGAAGCGTACTGCGCCGTCAGCCACCGCGCCAGTTCCTCGCGCAGCGGCTGGTAGCCCGGGTCGATGCCGTACTGGAGCACGGGGACGGAGATGGACGGGTCTGCGAGCACGTAGTCGGCCGCTGTGCGGAGGAGGGAGGCGGGGAGGAGGTGCGGGGATGGCCAGCCGCGGAGGAGGTTGATGAGCGGTTTGGGGGGCGGGGGAGTATCCCCGTGGTCGTTAGTGGTGTCTGCCATGGCGGGTGATGGTGTCTTCCAGGTGACACGATGGGTACTCAGTTGTATAAGTCAACAGTCTGCGCTCGCCTTTCCCTCGGCGTGTCAAGTATGAACCTCAACAAGCAGGAGGTGCTGTACCCAAGGTGAAGATGGACAAATGCTTGCTTAACTTCACCCAGTACCCAGTGTGCTGTTGAATATTGGATATCCAGATCCCTTGGTAGGACCCTACGTGCGTGAGAGCCGAGACCCAAAGGGAGGTGTTGGTGACCGGCAACGGAGCTGTGGGTTGCGCCGAGAGCGGGAGTGGCCGGAGGGGCACGGCAGAGAGGGGCTGCAGGTCCGTAGTGGGGGGAGAAAGAAGTGGAGATGATGCTTGGGTTCTCAACGGGGGCTCCATGACAAGAGCAAAACTCAAACTCGGGACACAACGGAAACAATCACATCGCCAAAACCCAACCGCCTGGTTATCAGCATATTCTCAACAGAGACTGTTTCATAGAGCCACTAATAAACTGTAAATTGCGCGGCTGCCAGGTAGGTTGAGGTCATCCATCCGTCCCGCCCGCCTCTCACACCACTCTTCTTTCGTTCGTGGTGCCTGCGTTGCAAGGCAGACCCAGAGATGCCGGCCACCATCCCTTTCCGCCGCCGGCCATTCCATATGAGAGAGGTATCGCTTCTCCGGTCTAACTATCCTCAGTCAGGCCAGGCACACATGTTGCCATGTCCAGCCCAGTAGTCACTGCCTGCCCCGGCCAGGTGTGGTTGTGTTGTTGTTGTCGTTGTTGCGGTTGTTGTTGTGGTTGTTGTTCATTGCCATCAAAATGCAAAAGTACGAGCAACGACCGCTTGCCTGCTCTGCCTGTCCCATCTCATCATGGCCGATCCTTTTCCTTCCCGCCTGACATCCGGTATCGTCGTCTCCCTTGTGAAAACCGTCCCAGAGGCAACAACATCTTCTCCCCGGCTTGGTACGCTGTGTCCAAGCCGTGCCTCGCTGTGAACCGGGGCCAAGCTCGTATGTGGCTCACCCCATAATCCCTCGCGCCATAAGTATTCTCCCGGACGAGGATGAGACAGACCAGGCTTCTGCTGTCGCTGCAAGGCGACCAGAGAAGCAGCCCAGGCTCCCGCGGATGTGGTAGCCGTCCCGCAAAGAAAACAGGAAATGTAGAAAACACCGAAAACTAGTACAATCCTGCTGGCAGGTTTCATTTCCCAGCAATGGGCGCCCAAATATAGACTCAATCGGCCGTCGTGCTCCCTCCCACTGAAGAAGGGGGGGAAGGCATCGTGCACAGACTCTATGTGGCCGTGCACAAGTCCCTGCCGTGTAAGAATGACGGTCGGGTGTGCCGTGATAAGCTGAACAAGACTCCGATTCTCTCTCCCCTTCGCTCTCTCTCTCGCTCGTTTCATCTCCTCAAGCCAACACGCCTGCCCGCCTCAGCAAGTGGGCCAGGCAACATTATGTCTGCACCTGGGGTGTCGCGTTCCGCGACCAGTTTTCGCGGCCTCGATAGCCGCCCCGAGAGTTCCGGCCGTGGGATGCGTTGTTGGATCCCGACGCGTTGGCGCCCGTCTCCGCCGAGTACGACGATGACCCCTCGCGGGCCTTGCCCCGTCCGTGACCCCCCGCCGATGAAGGGTGTCGACCGCCGCGCTGCCCGCCGCGGCGCGGGTTGCTGCGAGTCCGTCCAAACGGGATCGTGATGCTCTTACTCTCGCCCCCGGGAATGCACACCCGCCACACCGTTCCAGCCCCAGACACGTCAACCGGGAAGCTGATCGAGTCGGCGCTGAACACGGCAGGATGGAGCTTCTTGGACAGCGGCTTGGGCGTCGGGCTCGGTTGCCACGCCATCTCCGGGATCGTCTTGGGCAACCTGATGGGCGGCACCGACCCCATCTCCTGCTCCTCAAAGCACTCCTCGGCCATAACCTTGGAGATGACCGACCCGTCAGGCCTTGTGGTCGACGTCCCGGGGGATGAAGGCTCCTGTTGGCTGTGCGAGCCACGGGCACCGCCATCAGATCCTACCAGCTTGGGCTGATGCACCTTGCGACCGCCCAGCAAGCTGTCGATCTTGGCCTGCCATGAGTTGTCCTGTTTGTGGCCAGGCGCACGAGGGGTACCGCTCTCTTCTTTGTACGCCGTCTGCGCAGCCCAGGAGAAAGTCGGTCCCTGGGGCTTTGACGGGCCGGTGGGAGCTCTGCTGACGACCTCGGGGGCGCTCGGCGGGGTCTCCTTGGCCACCGATGGAGGAAGTCGGACAACGGGGTACGGTCGCGGCAACGAGACGTGGGGGTGGGTCGCGTCGCCGTCGAAAGCCGGATGGCCGTCCATGTCGGGGGGGGGCGGTGACGGGGAAACGTGTCGCAGCGCCTCCGCGTTCATTTCCAAGCGAATATCGCGGGTCTCCTGCCGGACATCACGAGACGGGAAGAAGCGCGACGCCCTGCCTTGCTGCGGCTGAGCCGCCTTCGCACCTCCCAGGATCGATCCCGGTGCCATATCGCGAGCCGGCACAATGCTAGGAGGCAGCTGGCTGTATTCGGACGGGCCGCCGCCAGACACGGAGGGCGCCGTCTGGGGCGCCACAGGCTTCGACTCGGCCGAAGCAACCCAAGGATTTTCTTGCCCAATCTGGAGTGTCTGCTTCGGCGCTGCCTCGGCGCGCGCGCCGCTCTCGTCCAGCTTCGTCGGGCGCCAAGTGTCCTTGATGGCGGGCTGGATGTCTGTCAGCGAACGGCCCTCTGACTGCAGCCGACGCTCGCGCTCCTCGTATTGAGTGTTGAGCATCTCGGAGAACATCTCGTCGTTGAGACGTACAGCGGTAGTCCAAGCGTTGTCCTTCATCTCGCGCTCGCCCACACCCCTTGACCCCTGTGCCCGCCCGGAAGGGCCGATGGGTGGTTGCCATCCGGTGGCGGGAGGGATGGACGCTTGGGGTGCGTTGGTGGCGCGGGTGCTGTTCGGCGGCGCAATGGGCCCGGGACCGGCTTGGCTGGGGAGCTGCGGGAGCTGCGATGTCCCAAGATCGGCGACGAAGGTGCCATTCCCTAGGCTGCGATTGCTATTCGGAGCCGCCCAGACATTCTTCGAGGTCGAAGGCTGCAGCCCCCACCCCGAGGGTTGACGGTCACCCTGTCTCGAAGCGGGCACCCAAGGGTGGGCAGTCGTGCTACTCTGTGGTTGTGAGCGATGCTCGACGCTCTCGGGCTGCTGCGGAACAGCTTGCGCGGGTCCGGTTGACCGGTTGGCGGGTTCGGGAACGGCTGGTGCCGACGCATCCTTGTCGTCAGCAGGCGCTTGCGACGGCTCAGGAGCCGGCTCGGGTTTCTGGGTGGCACTATCCTCGCGCGATTGGATTTGCGTCGGGGTTGCGGCCTGCTCCTTCGCGACCGCCTTCTTGACCTTGTTCGACTCGGGGGCGGGCCCCAAGGCCTCCAGCTTCAGGCGGATGCGCTCCTTGCGCGCCGCCTCTTCGCGGGCTTCCTCTTCCTGGCGGCGCCTCATAGCAAGCTCGCGACGTTCCCGCATCAACCGCTTTTGCAATTCATAATCCTGTTCGGTGACGGGGACAACCGAAGCAGCCGACGGGGACACTGGGTGAGCCATGGGAGGCATGCCTTGGACATCAGGCCCTTGTCCACCAGGGTGATAGGGTGTCGCGTGGGCGGTGCCTGGAGAGGGCCTGTGCTGCCATGGCTGGCCATGGGGGGGTCCGCCTTGGAGACCGGACGGCGAGAAATCGTCATTTCCAACCATGGATGGTCGGCGGGCATTGGCGAGATCGGGGGGCGGGAGAGGACGCTGCCAGCTGCCGCTTCCGCCACTAACATTGGAAGACCCGCGTCTGCGCCCGTACGGCCCCTGCTGCTCGTTGTTTCCGCTGGGTCGGAAAGGTCCCGGTGGCTCAGGTGGCCCCGGCGGCCCTGGCGGCCCATGTTGCTCGTGAGGGAGAGGTCGCTGCAAGAGCGCGGGCTGTCGGCCGTGCGGTGGAGGCTCCTGGCGCATCGGTCCGCGCCGGTCGGGCACAGGCTCGTAGCGGCCAGACTGAGAGTTGTAGAGCTCCCGGTTTGCGCCTGGGGCCCCATCGCGCCAAGCTGCTCGGCTGAAGTCGTCGGCTGCGATCTCCTTGGGCGGCGGCGGCCCGTGTGTTGGGTGGTACATGGCCGGGTCCCTCGGGGGATATCTGGGCCCGCCCTGCGGCGGCATCTCGCTCGCGACCGGAGAAACCTTGTCGATCTTGGGCAGTGGCGCCCATGGCGACTTGGCGGGCGTAGGCGGGGCCGGCGGCTTTGCGACCAGAGTGGGCTTCTCGGGTGCTCCCTTCAACACCAGCCCCTTTCCAGACGCAAGAACACCAGGCTTAATGGAAGGCGATGCGCCGGCGGCGGGAACCTTGGCTTTCTCCACGGGCCCATTCTCCCTCACGCTCACGCTGACGGTTGGCCGGGGAGCTGGTTCGGGCGGAGGGGGCGGTGGGTGTTCTTCGGTATGCGCGATCGCGATCTTGGTTCCGTCCTTCCACGTGATGGTATCCGGGTCCCAGTCTTCGTCGTCGTCATCAATGTCGGCCCAGTTGGACTGCCCCCTGGCGTCGTCGGCGTTCAGTCGAGTGGCCATGTGAATTCCATACTTCTTCAGCTCCTCGTCTGTGTACTTCTTGGGCTCCGGTGGGGGGACGGCTGTGCCAAAGGATTTGGGTTAGTTCTCAGTTCCAAGGACCTCAGAGAGTGGGCAGCGGTTCTATGCTCACGGCGATTCTTGTTCCAGACGGCGCTCGCGTCGGGGGCCGACTTCCCGCCATTTGCGCCTCCTGCCTTGGGGACCAGGCCGCTGGCGGATTTGGCAACGAGCCTGGGCCGGGCAGCAGTCAGAGTGCCGCTAGGGGCGGGCGAGGCCGACGTAGACGGGGGCGCCTTCTCGGACGTCTTGGGTTGCGTGCCGGGGGCAGCAGCCTTCGCGGTGAGGAAGGTCTTGTTGACGTTGATCGCCTTGAAGGACGCGGGCTTCTTGACAGCACGGCTCTTGACGCCATCCTTGCCCTTGGAAGCATCTGACTTGGCAGCCTCGGTGTCGGACCCTCCGCTAATGCTGACCTCTGTCGAGTTCACCAGATCGTCCACGATGTCGGAAATGTGCTTGTTCTCAAACTCATCCGTGGCGGAAGCGGGGGCATCGCCGTTTAGGTGCGGTCGGTTGAGGTCAACATTTTGCGAGTCGGTGTCGATCGTGATGGTCTGGGGAGGACGAGGGCGCGCGGGGCACGGCGTCTGCGGTTAGCGGCGATGCACACCAGACAGACACCAGAAGACAGACAACAGGGAACTGAACTGGAACAGGAGCTGGGCCAGCCAGCAACATGAACCGTGGGGGCGCGGTGCTTACGGGCTCGGTCGTAGAAGTCAGAGTAGCTTCATCGGATCGCTGCTTGGGTGACTCAGTTGCCATCCTACGGTTGTCGCGGTCGATGGCGAACGGGGGCGAGAGATGGACGGATTGCGCGTCGACCTTGTCGCGGGGTATCGAAGAAGGTGGTGGTGGGATATTATTATCTGCATCGGGCACGAGCATCTCCAGTCAGCGGGCGTGTGATGGGGCGAGGGGACGCGCCGAGAAAGAAAGGGGAGGGGTCTTGAGTCGTGTCGTGGTGTCGTGGTGCTGGGTTGCTGGTGCGAGCAGATAGACAGACAGACAGACAGACAGACAGACAGACAGACGATGGACCACAAAGCCAGACAACACAGAATGCCGAAGGCTGGCGGCGCGCGCAGACCTCGCTGTGCAACGTCGCGAAAGTGTGCGGCTTTGGCTGGTGGCCTGCTCTCGTACGTACCTCCTGCTCCCTGATTTCTGCTGATGCGAGAGGCCCGGGGTGTGGGGGATCCTCTGTGTCGGGCGTCGGGGTCGGTTTGCGGGGAGGGAATGGAAGGGAAGGAAGGGGGAGGGATGGTCGGTCGTTTGGGGAGTTTGGAGGGAAGAAGAAAGTTGCAGTTGCGGGAGAGGGTGCATCGATCAGTCGCTCTCAGGCTCTCTCTCCACTGCTCCTCAGTGGGTGGTGCTCAGTGCTGTTGCTGCTCGCTCAGTGCTGAGGTGCGGCTGGCCTTGCTCTGCAGGCTTCCAACTCTTTTCGCCGACAGCTGACGACTCGGGGATCGTTGGCAAAAGGTCGCTGAGCTGGGGGCAGGGGCCGCCGCTTTGGGCCTAGCGCCACCCAGTGGCCTCCCACAGCCTTGGCGCCCCCCCCCCCAGCCCAGCCAGAGGCGCTCCATCGGTCCCCAGGCCCAATCCCAATCGCGCTTTTGAGAGCAGAGCACGCTATCGTGCAACCCTGTGAGCAGCCCACCCACACTTGCCCATCCCCTCCATCCCATCCATCCCTAGCACCGAGCACCCTCACTCCCTGGAAGGCCGAGGACCGTGCAACGGCTGGCTGGCTGCCAGAAAAGGGCCTTGTTTCAATTGTCTCGACTCGGTGGTCGATACTACATGCAGGGCGGATCAGGAAATAAAGTTTGCTTGACACGTCTCGGCCGCGGATTCGAGGTGCGGGTTTGTCTGCATCTGGCGTGCTGCTTGCTGCTGCTGCTTGATGTGTGCCTGTGTCTAGCCCGGGACTACCTACTGCCCTGGGCACTGCATTCCCCCGTGGCAGATGAGCTCTCGATGGGCCCAGCCTTGGCTACCTCCTCCAAGCACATGGCAACGTCTTAATCCGATCCGTTCGTTTTTCCATGCCCGAGTGTCCAGCATTGGCAGTCTACCAACTAGGAGTCCGGGCCATCAGTTGTCTTTCTCGAACCCGCCGGATCAGGATCCCCATGCTCCAACGTGAAAGATGCTGTAGCTCGAACCGAGCCTCCGTTTTGGATTAGTGATTCTCATGGCGGACCCGAGGCCCGGAGTTTAGGTGGTTCGAGACCGCAGCTCATGCCTCCCCACACACAACTGAGACACAGCTGGTGGGCAGCAAGGGAAAAGTTCACCAGGTCCAACAACTGCTGCTACCTTTGGCAAGGTGGACAAATGAGACTGTGTTACGGCGCGTGCTACGCACTCCGTCTATTGCTAACAGTTTATGTACACGCCTGGGCCACGGCCAAGTCGAACGGCACCCCTACGCCCCTGACTTAGTGGGCATGGTTCTTGTGGTGGCCTGGAGAGTCCTGGTCAGCAAGAGGCCGGGGTGCATACCGCACTCTTCGGACTCGAAACTTACGGAGATGGAAGTAGTAGTTCTGGGCGTAGCCGACAATCAGGAGGCCGATGATGGCGTGGACGATGGCTAGAGCAGGATCAGCACTCCGTCTCCCTGGCAGCCCAAACACGGGCCGGACGATAACCACATACGCTTCGCCGACGCGTTCTTGCCAAAGTGCTTGGCCTGGTACCGGCCGAGGATGCCGGTGGCCTTGACCTCGGGAACCGGGCCGCGGGGGAGTTTCTCGTAGAAGTTGACAACGCGCTGCATGCGCAGAGCGTCAGGGGCAGCGCCGATGGCCTGCATCGCGCCCAGTTAGCCAGCCGCTCGTCCTAGCCCGTCCTCCTCCCTGCCCCAACCAGCCGCCATGCCAAACCACCCGGTCGTTGTCGTCCCTCGACTAGTGCAAACACAAATCTTCGTCGGTAGATCCGGGCGGGGCGGGGCAGCTCAGGGAGAGCTCCGGGATGGCGTAAATCGACCGTAAAAACGTACCTTCGGCGAAGCGACCTGGATCACAAAGTCAGTAACCATCCTGCCTCTGGCTGCGGGGCGAGCTGGGTCCTACCTTGGGGGGGATGAGCGTCGAAAGCGCCCGGCGGGTGACGAAGCTCATGTTGGCGGAGAAGCGGCGCGCGCGGCGAGGACTCGATAACGAAGGCGTGGAACGAAGCGCGAGGATCCCCAGCTGCTCGATTCGCGGGGCCGGCTCAATTGGGGCGAGAGGTCGTTCGGTCTGATTGAGCTGTTAAACGACGGGGATCTCGAACGAAGCGGGAAAACCGCAGCAACTCTCGTCGGCAAGACGTTCTTGCGCGGTTGTTCCCGGTGGGCCAATCACAGACCACAATGTGGGGCCCACCCGCAATTGGAGCATGGGGGAGCAAGCCATCCGTCACCACCACGAATTGAATCGCCTCACACAGAGAGGAGCCCCAGCAGCAAGCAGCTCGCCAGCTGTCGAATCTCCAATCCCGACGCCCACTCCCCCACCACACCCAACCCTCCCGGCGGCCAACGAGCGAGAAGGACCACCAAGCAACAACCATGTCCTCATTACGAGCCACCGCCTCGGCCGCGCGCCTCCTGCGCAGCGCATCCCACGCCCGCACCACCATCGTCCCCGCGACTCGCCGCTTCGAGAGCTCCCAGGTCCCGGCCAAGACAGAGCCCGAGAAGAAGGCGGCCGCCTTCCCCGCGGGTCACAACGCCCCCGATTATAGCGTCACGGTTGACCTGGCTACATCGTACGAGCTCTCCCTCCCTCCGCCGATATAGCAACTGCCCAGCGACAACTCCAACTGACGCTCTTGGAACCGCGCAGCACCTTCACCCCCGTGCCCAAGCACGTCCAGGACGGCAGCGAGGAGGGCATTCTCCCCGCCGGCCTGCTGTCCGGTGCGCCCTTGGAGATGCAGGCCAGGACAGTCCGGTACTTCCACCCATGCACCCACCCCCCCAGAGCGCAACTTTTACTAACCCTCTCTGCCCTCAGCATCTACAAACCCTCCAAACCCGCCACCCAGTCCGGCACGCACCTCAGCAACCGCTGGCGCATGGACTGGGACGTGCTGGGCAAGGGCCACCGGTGGGAGAACCCGCTGATGGGCTGGCAGTCGTCGGCCGACGCGGTGCAGGGTACGCAGATGCACTTCAAGAGCAAGGAGGACGCCATCGCCTTCGCCGAGAAGCAGGGCTACGAGTACTTTGTCCAGGAGCCCAATGAGCGCCGCATCACCCCCAAGGCCTACGCCAACAACTTCCTGTACTCGCCCGGCAAGCTCAAGCACATCCGGACCAAGTAGAGCAACAAAACGAGGTTGGCTGGATGGATGGTGGGTTTGGGGTTTGAGTCTCGGGGCCAGGGCAGCTCCGGCGGGGGAAGAAGAACGTTTTGGCTTGTACATAACATCAATACATGACTGTGGCAAAGACGATCCCAGTTCATAACAGATAAAACGTCTGACAGTCTTCAGCTTGTATCAGACCCTCAACATAGGTCCACGACGAAACATGTGTGTCATGACCACCATGCAGAAGAATATCATTGCCAACTGTGGACACCATTGGTGCTCTGACGGGTATCCCTTACAATTCCAAGTCTCACATACACCGCAAGACTCGAACACAACGCCATAGTAATGCTCCGCGCACCCATGCCCCACCCATCCCGAGTGTCTCCAACGCCTAACCCTGACCGGATGCCCACTCCTGCCGAAAATGCCCAAAAACAAGACAAAAAACACAGACAAACGCCCCTGTCCTCAAGTCATATCCTAACTCATGTTGTAATCATGGGCTCGTGGCCGCTCTCACCGTACTCCATGCTGTCCTCGTTGAGGCCTATCCCAATCGACTCGGGCAAATCCTTCTTCTTGGACCGCGCAGACGTCTCGGCCCATGCCCGCATGCGGACGAGCTGTCTGATGGCCGCCTCACGGCGCCGGTTCTGCCGCAGCAGCACCGCCTCGTTCACCTTAGTCGCCGTGGTCCGGCGCAGGTCCGAGCTGAGCAGGGCCGCCAACTCCGGCTGGAGCGTGTCGTGCGGGAAGATGATCAGAGCCATCGTCTGCTCGAGGTCATTCAGGAAGTCACGGTTCGTAGCAGCCCGCGGGGCCAGCTTCTTGGTGGCAAAGTCCAAGGCCGGCGAGATGTCCCCGCCATTGCACTGCCGGATCAGCTCAACGAGCTGAAGCCGGAGCAGCGAGAAGTGCAGGTCTGGGTCCGTGTCCAGCAACTGCAGCTTTGTTAGCTCGACATCCCTTGCGAACATGACAGGCAAAGCTAGAAAAAAGATTTGATGTTGCTCATATAAGAAGTGGTTGTGTCTCATCACCGGCCGAAGCCTATGCGTGGTGCATGTTTGAAACTCGTGTTCTAATCATCGTAACGGGGGTGGGCAGGAGAAGAAATGGAAGCCATGCATACCTCTGGGTCAAGCTCGTTCAGAGACGAGATGGCCGTCTCGATGTTGCCGCTGTGGATGGCATGCTGGATGTCCTGCCTCGTCTGGATGGAAAGATCCGGCTGCTGTGGTTGGAGATTCGCCTCCTTGCAAAACTTGGCCGCCGCCTTGGGGTATCCTTCCATCGTCAGGTAGTCGAGGATCAGGGCATTGATGTCACTAGGCCGACTGTCAGCGCCTGCCACAGGATATGTGATGCAAAACCAATGCGGAAGAGACAAGAGCAGAGGGCAGGGCAATCAGGGTTAACGAATTGTTGCAGGGTTCTCTACACGGAATTTTCAGAGAGATTCCCATTGATATGCAATCATCATTTTGCCCACGGTCGAGAGTCGTGTACGTGGTGGTCGAGAGGGGGTTCGCGTCTGGGAAAAAATAGCCTTACCTCTTGGGCGCCTTGACGTCGGCGGCCCGCTTCTCGAACGCATGTTGGAGAGGAGTCGCCGTCGACGGTGAGGAATTCTGCAGCAGCAAGGCCCGCTCGGTCAGCATCCACGGCCGGCACAGCGGAGAAGCCGTCGCCGCCCTCGTCGCCCTCAAGACAGAGCGCGAGGGCACGCGTAAACACGTACCATCCGGTCGTAACTCTCGCGAAACTGGGCAAGGATGGTGTCCTGGAACGCCGAGTCCGTGTCGAGACCGCTGAGTTCAAGGGCTGCGCTCCAGTTGGACATGTGCCTGGCTGACAGACACGATGCCTCACATCGGTCTGTTCCTGTGCCCTAAACCCTGGGTCGGCACGCGCGGGCTGGTGGTTTGGTTCGGGTTGGGTTGGGCTGGGAGGAAGGAAAAATTCGAAGGGGAAGTGGACTCGAAGAAGCGGAGGGAATCGTGTTGAGGTTGCCTGGTCAAAACCTGAGCAAGCGAGAGTGCGTCAAAGCTCCCCTTGCAGGTGGGGGGCGGTGGAGCTCCCCTGAGCCGGAGAGTGCCGGGCACTGCCAGGCGTGCAGGGGGCAGGGCTTGGCAGCTGCTGACAGGTCATTCGCCTGGCAGATCCCCCTCAACAAGGCACCTCCCTCCAACAGGCAACGGCTGCAGCTCCAAAGCTGCCACCCCAAATGCTCTGATAACCGGCGTGACAGCAACGGGGGAGTAAACAGGAGGCTGCCTGCGTCCCCCCTCACGAACGCAACAAAATCAGAGGAACCTCGCTTCTAGGATAAACGAGAAGGGCAGGGTATCTTCGTGCAGTATCTCCCGCACCTGTCTGCCTGCTGCAACTGGCAGCTCTCTCGGCAACAAAGCCCACGAGCTGCCTCTTCCAGAACCGAAGGCGCTGTCTCGTCTATCCCTCAGCCTCTCCACCCACCAAGCCACTCCCCTCCATCCCTCCTCCATACCCCGCGCCCCTCATCTCCGCCAGCCTTGCCCCCCCAGTCCCAGACAGACAAGGCCCGCCGATCCAGGCTCGACTCGTCCAACCACTGACATCCCCATCCGCCATCCTCTCCCACGATGCCGGCGTCAGTAGCCGCAGAGCTCGAAGCAGTCCTCAAGATGGCCGGTTCCGGGGTACCAGAGACAGACGGGACGATCGCGACGCGGGCGCACTACGCCCCGCCATGGGCGGACGTCAGTATCATTGGCATTGCGGGCAGCTCCGGGTCGGGCAAGTCGACACTATCGCAGGCCATCGTCAGCAAGCTCAACCTGCCGTGGGTTGTGATTCTGTCCATTGTAAGTGCCCGCACGATGCGGTTCTGGAAGATGATGGTGGTGACCAGAGCACCAAAAGGTCGGCTTGTTATAAGAGAAACCCAAACTTATTATTGGCCGCGCGCGGGTAGGACTCGTTCTACAAGAGCCTGGACACCGAGTCGTCGAGGAAGGCGTTCCGGAACGAGTACGACTTTGACTCGCCAGACGTGAGTTTGCGCCAAGGCAAGCAGCTGTCAGTGAGCTTTACCACTCACGCCCATGGCAGGCTCTAGATTTTGATGTCCTGGTAGAACGGCTGCGTGACCTCAAAGCCGGGTATGTACATGCCTACGGACAGCGAGAACCATGTTGCGGGTTGGACGTATCTGATGGTCCAACGTAGGAAACGCGCCGAGATTCCGATATATTCGTTCGAGAAGCATGCCCGTCTCGAAGGGACCACATCAATTTACTCGCCGCACGTCCTCATCCTCGAGGGCATTTTTGCACTCTATGACCCTCGACTTCTCGAGCTCATGGACATGAAGGTGAGGAGGGTTGTCTGGGTCCATGGAACCTGTAAAGGCTCGGATGCTGACTTGTGATCAAGATATTCTGCGAGGCCGACGCAGACACCTGTCTCTCACGAAGGAGTATGGTTGACTTGCGGGCGTTTTCCCCAGCTTGCAAAACGGGAACACTGACGGCCATCACCAGTATTACGCGATCAGAGAGACCGCGGGCGAGATATTCAGGGGATCATCAAGCAATGGTTCACCTTTGTCAAGCCCAACTTTGAGAAGGCATGCCCATCGAACTGCTGTCTCTCTCACGACCAGCGCTGACTTGCGATGTGCAGTTTGTCAACCCCCAACGGAATGTCGCAGACGTTATCGTCCCGCGCGGGGTTGAGAACCAGGTCGCCATGTGTAAGTGAAGGACTGTTGCCAGCCGCCCAGCCGCCCAGCCAGAGACAGGTTGTTGACCTTATATCCAGCCATGGTGGTCCAGTTCATCCAGCACCGGCTGCTCGAAAAGTCGACGCACCACCGGGCGGCGCTGACGCGGCTGGAGATTGGGGCGCAGTCGGAGCCGCTGTCGGACAAGGTAGTGGTGATGAACCAGACGTCGCAGATGCGCGGCATGAACACCATCATCCACAACATCGACACGTCGAGCGAGGATTTCATCTTTTACTTTGACCGCATCTCGGCCCTGCTGATTGAGCAGTACGTGACTCGTCTACCTACCCAGTTTGCCATAAAGACTATGCTGATCACCCGAACAGAGCCCTCAACAGGATCCCGTTCGCGGCGTCCAACATCTCGACGCCCACGGGCCGCACCTACGCCGGGCTGCGGCCCAAGGGCGAGGTGTCGGCGGTAATCGTGCTGCGGGGCGGCGCGGCGCTCGAGGCCGGGCTGCACCGGTGCATCACGGACTGCAAGACGGGGCGGGTGCTGATCCAGAGCAACATCCGCACGGGCGAGCCGGAGCTGCACTACCTGGCGCTCCCCGGGGACATCGCGCGGCACGAGGCGGTGCTGCTGCTGGACGCGCAGATGAGCAGCGGCGGGTCGGCGCTCATGGCGGTGCAGGTGCTCGTCGACCACGGGGTGCGCGCCGACCGCATCGTGCTCGTCACGTACAGCGCCGGGCGCATGGGCCTGCACCGGCTGACCAAGGTGTTTCCTGACATCACGGTGGTGGTTGGGCATGTGGTGCAGGACATTGAGGAGCGGTGGGTTGAGAGGCGGTACTTTCGGTGTTAGGGAGTTGAGGGGAATGTGAGGGCAGGTATATAGGTAGGAGTGGGAGGGATGGCATGGCATGGCATGGCGTCTTCATTTTCGGTTGTGTCTTTCTGGATGCGAGATCAGCAGTGGGGAGCTGGAGGAGAGATGGTCTGAATTCAAGGAACTAGAGTGGAGTTTGACAGCCCCCTATTTTTGGCCGCAAAGGAGCCCCCAACAGGCGGCGTGGGTGTTTCGAAGAACAGGGCCTCCAACAGGCCTGGCCCATCCCCTTCCTCCCCCTTCCCTTGTCGTTGACCCCTGGCACAGCTGGGTCTCACAGTGTGGCCAGCCGAGACCCCTGCACCCAACTCAGCGTGATTCTCGCCGTGGACCAACACAGTGATCGTTCCTCATCGCACACCGTAGCCAGCTCCCTGATAGGACGAATCTGGACCCCTGGGGGAGCAAGCTGCTGGGAGGGCGCTGACGTAGCGAGGGGTGCTGGCCCGGTCGATACGGGATGCGGCTTTGGCGGCCGCCAGCTGCAATTCACCATTCAGCAGCGCAATTCGGGTCCCTTCCTTTGCGCTCGTTTCCAAGACATTTTGTTGACTTCTCGACCCTCATTTTTGCGCCAATTCCCAGGCGGTGTTTTTTATGTCGCAGCCTCTCCTTCAGCAGAACCCTTGATCTCCGGTGGAGCAGTCCCTTATCGCAGGCCTGATTGACGTCACAGGCAGGTCAACCCTCGCAAAACGACAGACCCGCCCGTGATTGCTCTGCTTCCTGCCACCATGCTGGGTCGCCGCACCGCTGGTTCGGCCGGCGTCCTCGGGTCGGGCAGCGCGAGGTCGGCAGCCAGGAACCGGTGGACGGCCAGGACACAGATTCAGCCATTGTTCACAAGGACACCAGCTCGGGCAGGGCTGCGCAAGACCTCGACTCGCCCCCTCCTCCCTCGACCATCACCAACACCCAGCTCCCCCACCCCCACCAACACCGTGCTCGTGCGCTCCCTCTCCGGCAAGCCCCTTCCCCAGCGCAACTCCAAGATCCTCAACTTCTGCTACCGCGCCGCCGCCTGGTTCGGCGGGTCGATCCTCTTCGTGGGCATTGGTGTCGTCGGCTTCTTCCTCTACGACGCGTCCACGTACTCGGTCCACGCCAACCAGTCCGATGTCGACGTCTCGGCCCTCGCCATCAACCCCCGCCGTGGCGGCCCCAAGAACCTCCCCATCCTCGAGACCTACCTCGACGACGACGACAGCGATGAGGCCCGCAGACAAAAGGACAAGCCGCGCCTGGTCATCCTCGGCGGCGGCTGGGGCGGCGTCGCCCTGCTGAAGGAACTCGTGCCCGAGAACTACCACGTCACCGTCATCTCGCCCACCAACTACTTCCTGTTCACACCCATGCTGCCGTCCGCCACCGTCGGCACCCTCGGGCTGCGGTCGCTGGTCGAGCCCATCCGCCGCATCATACACAGCGTCGGTGGCCACTTCATCTGCGCCCGTGCCGAGGACGTCGACCTCTCGGCCCGCCTGATCGAAGTCTCGCAGAAGGACTGCAACGGCGTCGAGCGCCGCTTCTACGTCCCCTATGACAAGCTGGTCGTGGCCGTCGGCTCCGTCACCAACCCGCACGGCGTCAAGGGGCTCGAGAACTGTCACTTCCTCAAGGACATCAACGACGCCCGCGAGATCCGCAACAAGGTCATCCAGAACCTCGAGCTCGCCTGCCTCCCGACCACCTCGGACGACGAGCGGAAGCGCCTCTTGTCCTTCGTCGTCAGCGGCGGCGGGCCCACGGGCGTCGAGTTCGCCGCCGAGCTGTTCGACCTGCTCAACGAGGACCTCATCCAGCTCTTCCCGCGGCTGCTGCGCAACGAGATCTCGGTCCACCTGATCCAGAGCCGCGACCACATCCTCAACACGTACGACGAGACCCTCTCCAAATACGCCGAGGACCGCTTCGCGCGCGACCAGGTCGGCATCCTGACCAACTCGCGCGTCAGCGAGGTGCGCCCCGACTCCATCGTCTTCACCCAGCGCGACGAGTCCGGCAAGGTGGCCACCAAGGAGCTGCCCATGGGCTTCTGCCTCTGGTCGACGGGCGTGTCGCAGAACGAGCTCTGCAAGCGCATCGCCAAGAAGCTCGGCGCCGTCCAGACGAACCACCACGCGCTCGAGACCGACTCGCACCTGCGCCTCAACGGCACCCCGCTGGGCGACGTGTACGCCATCGGCGACTGCGCGACGGTGCAGAACAACGTGGCCGACCACATCGTCACCTTCCTGCGCAGCCTCGCCTGGAAGCACGGCGCCGACCCGGAGAACCTGCAGCTGCGCTTCGAGGACTGGCGCGGCGTCGCCGAGCAGGTGCGCAAGCGCTTCCCCCAGGCTATCGGTCACCTCAAACGCCTCGACAAGCTCTTCGCCGAGTACGACCGCGACCAGTCGGGCACCCTCGACTTTGGCGAGCTGCGCGAGCTGCTCCTCCAGATCGACAGCAAGCTGACCAGCCTGCCCGCCACCGCCCAGCGCGCCCACCAGCAGGGGCAGTACCTGGCCCACAAGTTCAACAAGCTCGCCCGCGCCGGGCCGGGCTTGCGCGCGAACGACATCTCCGAGGGCGACCTCGACGCCGCCGTCTACAAGGCCTTTGAGTACCGCCACCTCGGCAGCCTGGCCTACGTCGGCAACTCGGCCGTCTTTGACCTGGGCAACGGCCGCCGCATGGCCGGCGGCCTGTGGGCCGTGTACGCGTGGCGGAGCATCTACTTTGCCCAGAGCGTGAGCCTGCGGACGCGGGTGCTGATGGCTATGGATTGGGCGAAGCGGGGGTTGTTTGGGCGGGGTGGGTTTATTCTCTCTTTTTCTTGCCGTTCTCTCTTTCTCTCTCCCCTTCCTGGACAATCCTTGATGGCGCAGACAACTAACTGACTTGACTCTCACAGATTTGATGAGCTTTTGAAGATTTAACTGTTTACAACTTGCCATATCCCGCCATGTCCCTTTGTCTTTTTTTTTATCTTCTCTAGCGGAGCAAGCGTTTCCTGTTCTTGCCGCAACGATGGATACCACTGAGTCTAGGGTAATAATTCAGGCGCCAAATTCGTACCACTTGTGTTGTTGACTGCTTTTGTGGTGACTGTTTGGAAGCTGGCGTTCTTTATCTTCCTTCCCCCTGCATTGGTTCTGCATTCGTAATCTTCCATGCAACTTCCTCAATCGTCTCACCGACACCGACCCCCACCTGCGGCTCACCGATATCTAGGTCCTTGGTCGAGACCACAAAATTACAGGGCCACCCAACTTCACGCTCTCACCCGACACACCTCACACACAACCCACCATTTCTGGCACTGTCCTCTCTCAACACCAACCCTCAGTTCAAACCAACCCACGCAATCAAAATGACCGCCCCAGACACCACCACAACCACAACCACCGCCTCCCAACCCCCCACCACAACCACCTCCTCCCCCTCTCAAATCACCATCCTAGTCGCCTCCACCAACCCCGTCAAAATCACCGCCGCCGCCCGCGCCTTCGCCCGGATGTTCCCCTCTGCCACCCCACGCCCAATCGCACACGGCATCTCCTTCCCGTCAGGCGTGCCCGACCAGCCCTTCACCGACGCCACCACCCTCCGTGGCGCCGCCAACCGCGCAGCGGCGGCCAGGGCGCTGGATCCCACGCCCCAGACTGGGGGAGAAGGAGGGAAGTATGACTATTTTGTGGGGATTGAAGGCGGGGTTGGTGAACATCCCGCTGAGGAGATGGATGGGTTGGGAGTTGGAGGGGAGATGATGAGGTCGTTTGCGTGGGTGGTTGTTTTGGGGCGGGATGGGAGCCGGGTGGGCAGGGCGAGGACGGCGACGTATTTCCTACCGAAGGAGACGGCGGGGTTGGTGAGGGGGGGCATGGAGCTGGGGAAGGCGGATGAGGTGGTGTTTGGGGGGAGGAATAGTAAACAAAAGAATGGATCGGTGGGGTTGTTGACGGGGGATGTGGTGGATCGTGCGGGGTACTATGAGGAGGCGGTAGTGTTGGCGTTGATTCCGTTTAGGGAGGAGAATGGGGGGTTAACGTTTTAGGGTGGGGGATCTTGTGGTGGGTAGGGGTGAGGGGAGAGGTCAAGCGGATGGATGATGATATGAGAACCGCGGGGACAGACGTAGGTGGATTCAGGGCCTGGGGAAGAAGTGTAAAGCCAGCATATGACCCAATCTTCACCCGTTGTTCCATTCCATCTTCAACTGCGTGTTGTCTTGGAATATTCCCAGCGAAAAAAGACAGGTTTGCTGAGGAAAACTCAGGGGTTTGTTGATTTCCTGGAGACCCCCTCCCTTTGAGCCGAGCTGCCCGGCTTTTTGCACAGGACCTATGTACCACCATTCCTATCTTCTAACACAGAATGGCAAGCGCACTGGATGGTGGCCGCGTGGCGTTCCAAGATAGTTATTCGTCGGATGAAGCTTCTCCCGCGTCGATGCGATCGTACCCTCCCCCCCTTCCCCCCGGAGTTTTCTGTCACATGATGATACAGACGCCGGTGGACAGCTGAGTATGCTGGCTAAGTTCATGTCGGCTGGCGGGCTGGCAAGGTTCATGTCGAGCGGGTTCATGTTGAGGGGCGGACTGGGAGCGCACGGGGTTGGGGTTATCAAGCCTGTCCCCCGGCTCTAATGGCCACGGCCACCAGCCGCGCAAAGGCATGTTGTTGTAGAGGCAGTTGAAACAGTGGCCAGGGTCGTAGTATTGAAAGGAGTAGACCTTCCGACGGTCCTCGTTCTAAGCATGCGCCTCAAACACCATCATCGTCTTCGACAGGTTCCGCACCTCGAAGCGCCCGAGGAGCTCGACCAATCCCATCGTAGCTACGAAGTAAAGAACGAAGGTGGAAGGAAGGAGGAGGGTCAGAGAAGGTCCATGTGTGCGCGGGCTTCTAGGTTTATAAACACTCGAAAAGCCCGGGCCTGATGACGGCAGGCGGACGTGGGTATCTGCCTGCTTGTAAGGTCTGCATACACCACCCGCGCCAATACACAGGCGAGGAAGTCATCCATCGTTTGGCCGGCCGTGGCGTCCCAGCTGCTGACATGTCGTTTTCCGGAGCAGAAATGCCGCCGATGATGTGTGCGCGCCCCGGGTCCCCGCCGATCCGCCCGCTTGCTGCGACTGCGGTTTTGGTGGCTGGCGTCGTTCCGGTTCTGGCTGTTGCCGCCGCGATTTTGGCTGTTGGCGTTGTGTCTGGCTCCGGTCATCATGGTTCTGGCTCCTGCCATCGCCTTCGTGGCGATTGTGAGCCGTCTCTTTTGAAATCAAAAGAAACAGAAAATAGAAACAATCCTGGGGAAAGAAAGACAAAATAAAACAGAGTTGGAAAAGAAAGACAAACAAAATACAACAGATTTGGGTCATTGCACGCCCACACACATGCTGGGTAAGAGGTGAGTGTTGAAATGGAGCAGTAGGAGCCCGCGGTATATTGATCCCCGACGACTATAATGCCCTTTATAGCGAAAAGTCCTTGTACGTCCACTTCTCCGTGACCTTGGTGCGTGCCTGCTTCCGGAACGGAATCTTCCTCCGGCTCTCCATCTTGCCCCTGACAAGCATGCTGCGGTAGCGGTCTTTGAGCAGGTTGCCTTCGGGTTTGAGCAGCCGGAGCGAGTCCTGCAGCTCGTCGGGCAATACCAGCTCAAGGTCCTTCTCGGGCAGCTTGAACTTGCCCAGCTGCCTCCGGCGCAGCTCCAGGTCGTCGCCATCCTCGCTCGCGTCGCTCATCTCGACCTTCTCGAGCTCCATCTGCCGCTCCTTCTCGGCCACCTCGAGCGCGATCTGCTTGATCCGCTCCTCCTGCGACCGCTTCCGCTTCATGGCCGCCTCATGCTTTGCTTTCTGCTCCTCCTCCTTCCGGCGCTTGATCCTGTTCCTCTCGGCCTGAGTCTTACGCCGTGGCCGCTTCGCCTTCACGCTCAGCTCCTCGCCCGCGCTTTCGAACCCTTCCCACGCAGAATCGTCCTCCCACTCGGACAGGTCTGCCCTTGCCTCGGCCGCCTCCGCCTCAGCCCCTGACCGCGCGGCAGCTTCCAGCTTGATGCGCTCGGCTTCGAGCTCGTCGAGTCGCTTGCGCTCCGCATCCACCACCTTCTCTGTCTCCTCGATCAGCCGGCCCTGGTAGTCGTTGAAGGCGGGGTTGTAGCTGTGGCCGCCCTTGGGCTTCGGCACCGCAGGAATGGCCTTCCCGCTGGCCGCCAGCGAGATGGGTTGCTGCGCCAGCGACTTGGGCTTCTTGACCTTCTCCACCTTGCGCAGGAAGGACACCTGCTCCTCCTCCTCCTCCTTCGGATCTGGCTGGGGCTCGTCCCACACATCGTACTCGGCGTCCACCACTGCCACCGTCTGCTCGTGATGCCCGTCGGCGACCTTCTTGATCCGCGTGAGCTCCTTGTGTGTGACATAGGTGGTCCGCTGCCGCTTGACGGGGAGGATGCCGTCGGTGGTCTTGTCGCCGGCCCGCTTGCGGAGCGACACGGCCGGCACTGCTGACCGCTGCGCGATGATCTCGTCGGCCTTGAGGCCCTTCTTGATGTGCTTCGAGAAGCGCTTGGTGAGCTCGACGTCGCCGACGACATCGAGGGTGAAGAGCTCTGACGATTCCTTCTCGGCAATGACTCCTCTGCAGCCATGTTAGCTAGTTTGCTGCGTTAAGAAACCAAGCGCCGCACGCACCCCTTGATTATCTGGTCGTTGAGCTCCTCGAGGCCCTGCTGGATCTCAGAAATGTCGACATTCTTGCGCCAGGCCTTTTTGCCTTTCCTCGACGGTTGCTTGTGCTGCTGGGGGGGATTCGGGTTGCCCGACAAGGGCTTTAGGACGGGCATCGCGGCTGTGGGAGGGACGCGAGAGTGAGAGTGGTCGGGCACGCTGTCACAACTCTCGTGGTGAGTTACTTGCTGCACTGTTTGCGCTGTCCAGCGAATCTCGTCTCCCTGTGCTGGGCAACCAGGCAGTGGGGTCAATTCTCAAAATTTCAGCGGCCAGCCAGCCAGGGCCCGATAAGATAACGACCCCAAGCATGGCTCGATAAAGGACACACAGACCACGGCTGTCCACCAGCCACGACCCAGCAGTCGCGCTGCACTGGCAGCTGGCAAGGATGATGCCCGCCAAGAGCCGGGGCGCCCCTTTTTTGGGGAAGGGGGGCGGATTTAGGGTGCCAGGTGCCAGGCGACGCCGATCGGATCCCATCACAAAAGGCACCGACCCAGCTTCGAGAACACTTGCTTCACTTTGCGCCAGCCTGACTGTGCACAAGAATACCGTACCAGGCCCGGCATCCAAGGGACCTGTCGCTCACGGCCCAAGCAACATTTACAACAGTACCCGACACCGGCGACGCAGCTGTCCTTTCCACGCCTCCCGCAGTCGAGTCCCTCTTGCGCATCCCCCCCCATCCTGACATCCCTAGGTGGCTCCATCATCCCCCCGCGGAGAACACCAGTGACCTGTCAACTTCCCCAGTGCCCACCAACTACCAACTGATACCCCTCCCCGACCACCACCCACAACACCATCATCATGGCGCAAGCAGGAGCTGGGGGGTCGTACAACAACCCGCTCAAGAAGTTCAAGTAAATCGCGTCCCAACTGCGCCGCCGCCGGTCCATCCACCCACCCTGCTAACCTCGGCCGCAGACTCGTCTTCTTGGGGGAACAAAGCGGTATGCCGCCCCCCGCTTCGCATCGCCCAGGACACAAACCGAACCGTGTTTGCTAACCATACATCATGGCAAACAGTGGGCAAGACGTCGCTCATCACACGCTTCATGTACGACTCGTTCGACAACATGTACCAGGCCACCATCGGCATCGACTTCCTCTCCAAGGCAAGCCCTTCCACCACGCGGGACGCTCTGGGCATCACACACGGCAGGCGCTGACTGGGCCCCGACAGACCATGTACCTCGAAGACAGGACGGTGCGGTTACAGCTGTGGGACACGGCCGGCCAGGAACGATTTAGGAGCTTGATCCCGTCTTACATCCGGGACTCGAGCGTGGCGGTGGTGGTCTACGACATTTCAAGTGGGTGAACCCCCCCCCCTCTCTCCTTGCCCCCGACGCACGCCGGCAGAATACTGACAGAACCCCCCTCCCCCGGAACCAGACGCAAAGAGCTTCCAAAACACAAGGAAATGGATCGACGACGTGCGCGCCGAGCGCGGCAACGACGTCATCATTGTGCTGGTGGGCAACAAGACGGACCTCAACGACAAGCGCGAGGTGACGACGCAGCAGGGCGAGGAGGAGGCCAAGCGCAACAACCTCATGTTTGTCGAGACGAGCGCCAAGCTCGGCCACAACGTTAAGTCGCTCTTCAAGAGGATAGCCCAGGCGCTGCCCGGCATGGAGGGCGCCGACGCCGCTGCCCAGGCCTCCAGCCAGATGATCGACGTCAAGACCCCCGCCGCGCCCACGCAACAGGAAGGGTGTGCGTGCTAGAGGGGGGTGGATTGATGGATGGATGGATGGGGCGTCATGGCGGGTGCATGGGTAAGTGGGAAGGGGCTTGACGGGTGAAGGGAAGAAGGGCTGGTGATGATGATGCCAACAAGCGCTGGGATCTGACGTGTTGCGTCTGCATCAGCGTTATATGAAATCAATTTAATAATATGTACTCGATATCCACCACTTTTGCAGGCCGGGGATTAGACTGAGAAGGTTGATTGAAGTGGTTACTTGGACAGCATTGCGATGTTTTCATGGTCATGTTTAGTAACCACAACTCGTGCAACTCACACCCTGGGCCCTCGACTAACCAACCAACCCATATATTTTGCCGCCCTGCTGTCTCAAGGGCCAGGAATATCTGCGCACCTAGCTAAGCACAAGACCATAACCCCCCAATGAACGCCAATTTCGCCGAGTTCCCAGCCAAGGGTGTCTATAAGCCCAAAGGACACGCGTCCAGACTGAAGCAGTTCCACAGTACCTTTGGTGTCGTCGAGCCCGTGAGTGCTCGCACCCAAGGCCGTAGGCACTGTGAGATGGTGCCCAAATTCCGTCTCCCTTGGCTCCACAGGGCATTATTATCCGCCGTCCGCGTGGGCGGCTGTGGAGCCCAAGCCGAGGAAGGGTGTGGTTGTGAAGCGGGATCAGGGGCTCCAAAGTGAAGTGGAAGCCCTTCAGTCGGTATCCATGTCGTCGTCGTCGTCGTCGTCCTCCTCCTCCCCATCCTCGTCCATGAGTCCGCCCACCGACTCGGTGATCTCCTCGACGCCGCCATCCGTCCGCACGCGCAGCCTGCGCGTCTCGCCGCCAAACGCCTTGGTCTTCTTGCTGCTCCGCAGGGTAGCCAGCTCCTCGGCCTCGAGCTCCTCCACGTCGACGCCGCGCTCGGCGGCCAGCTCGGCCAGGCGCCTCTTCTCGCTGCCGCGCAGGCGGGGCAGCAGGTGCTCGTTCTCGGCGACGAGCTTGCGGGCGGCGGCGACGGCGCGGGCGCGCTTGCCGGCCATGCGCTTCTTGTAGAAGAGGCGCTCGCGGCGCGAGCGGATCTCGCTGATGCGCTCCATGGCCTTGAGCGTCTTGGCGAAGAGCTCGCGGTCGTAGCGCACGGGCACGTTGCGCCGCGCCGCGAACTGCAGCGTGCTGTCCACCACCATCTCCTTGCCCGCGTTCTTGCGGTACGCCTTGGTCCACTTGAGCTTGCGCGGGTTGCGCTTCATCTTGAAGTTCTTGTGGCATTTTGAGCGGCAGAAGCGGAAGGATTTGCCTACGAGGGAGGGAGAGAGGAAGAGTCAGCACATCCATCTCGTGACATCTCGACCACTGCCATCCGTCTCTCGACGGAAGCCTCTGCGCATCCCGGGAGAAGAAGCACTAACCATCATTCCTCATAAAGGTAATGCCCTTGCTGGGCCACGCGGGCCTCCCGCAAAAGAAGCAGTTGTCGACACGCATCTTGAAGACTCGGAACCGGGCGGTTGTCCTGGAGGTTGCCGAGGGAGGGGAGGGGGGTTCTGTTGTTCGGGTACGCAGAACCTCAGACTGGGGCTGGCTGCAGCAGGCCTCAACTTGTCCCCCGAAAAAAATATTGACCGCCTTCGCAGAACGGGCGGAAAAAAGGTGGGGTCAGGGGAGCGCAATCGCTTATCGCAGGCCAGGGGGCCAGACCCGCCAAGGGGTTAGGGTTAGCCGTTTGAAGCGGAGTCGTGTCAGGAACACCAGAGCAAGACCCAAAACAGCCAATATCAGCGGCAGGTGCAACCAGGGCTGCTGGCGCTCCTCAATTTGGTTTTATTTACAAACATGGCTTGGTTAGGTGACAACTCAGCATCGTTAACTATTTCTATCAATCTTGGATTTGCAGGACACTGGGCTCAGCAATGTTGAGCGGCCATCGCTCACCCTGCCCTATGCCGCAGCTCTAAATGTCTGAATTGACTTGGAGCAGTGGCCGATGGTCTCCAGGCTTGCACCGCTTGTTGTTGTCCTAGTGAGTGGGCTTGACCCGTCGCATCGCCTGTCCACCTGACCCCATCCGTGCCGTCGCGCCAACGCAGCTCTTGTTGTTCTGGGACCAGGAAGCCGGTTGCCAAGGCCCATTTGGCTTACCGATGGATGCTCGCGCTGCAGGGGCTTGATTCGCCAGCACAGCCTGGACAAGCAGCCGAGCAGGCTCGCACGAGACCACCGTGATTCCTTGAGCATCTGGAGGATCTTGGGAGCGACAGCAACACCTCGCGATCCCGAGGACACGCCTCGCTTTTCCTGCCACAATACCATTGAGGGCGTCTGCAGATCCTGGTCAGCAAAGGGGATCACAGCTGAGCTGGGACCTAGGGGCAGCAGGGAGTCGCGCTTGGTGTGCTGCCAGCAGAGGCTGCCGGGGGGTGGCTGGCGCGACCAGCCCTCAAAACAGTGGCAATCTCCATTCGAAAGCGTCTCAAAAACCGTCTGGCAAGCGATTGAGATCTCAGTTGCCTTGGGATCCGGCGCAGTCGCCCAGCCATTGCCCCTTTCCAAATCCACACCGCAGCTTTGGGCTCTGATCGAGGTGCGGCTGGCAGTTGGTCTGTCGCTTCTCGAACGGTTGTGTGTTGGCTGGGGGCGATTGGCCTCTCCACCAGCTCCACATCATCGCGGGGGTGGAGTCTGGGGAAGTGGAGCTTCACTTTGACGGGATCCACCATCCCCTTGCCGGGTACGCTAAGTACAACCAAGAAGCGACTCCAAGGCGAATCTCGATATAAACTTCGGGTCCTCTGAATTTCCTGGACAGTGTGAAGTGCCCGGATCGGGGCGAGGCGAACGAGAGCTGAACGCATTGCGATGCGACCGATTGGGACATGAGGCAACACGCCTGGCAGCGATCGCCTTGCCCTCCCTGGTCGGGTGTGCATCACCGCGCCAGTCCAGGTCGAGCCAGGGATAAGACCAATCCGCCCGGCCCAGAGTGAGCTGGGTGACCGCAGAGTGACGTCTCATTCGTCTCATTCCAGGCCATGATTGGCGCTGGCTAATACGGCGCTGGTTACCCCGCTCGGTCTGGGCTTGCTGGCGGAAGGGTGTGTCCCTGCAAAGTGCGGAGGAGGCGTCGCTGGCTCTCCAAAGCGGACAGGCAGCTCTTCCCAGGCGCTGGTCACCTGAGCGCCGTTGTCACAGCGTTCCCAGCCAGCAGCAGCCCAACGCTGGCGCTCGTACCCTCCATAAAGGAGTTGCTCCCACCCTCCTCGTTCCCTCTTCCCCTCTCTTGTGTGACACCAGCTTCCCCCAAAGACATCATCATCATCCATCAAGCCACACATCTTGTCCAATCCGCATCTCGGTTATCCGCACCGCATTCTGAGAGCAACTTTCCATCATCAGCAAAACGAGGGCGGTTGAGCATCGCACTCTTGCAGGCTGAGGTATGTATGTCTAGCTGTCAAGTTGTTATTGTTTTGCGGCTTTGGGTGCCTTCTCGCCACAATACGAGATTGGAGCTTCCCCGCTCAACCCATCTCAGCTGTCTCTTGCATCTTGATTCCTTTTTCCCACCAACTAACGCAAGACTGTGCCAGACCCAACACATACACTCCCAAACCACCACCATGCCCGTCCGCATTCCCGCCGCCACTCGGGGTGAGGTTTTCTGCATGGGCGCCGCCGGCGTCAGCGGCTTTGCCCCCTTCTACCTGATGGCCCCGGGGGCCGAGGAGCGTCTCTCTAAGCAGACGGTCAAGTGGGCCCCCCGCTGGGAGCGCAACATCACCATGTTCAGGAACCCCGTCGAGCGGGGCATCCAGAGGGTCACACCACCCATTGAGCGGACGGTCAAGCGGATCGAGCACCGGCTTCCGCTCGAGAAGGCAGCCAAGCGGACAGACATGACCATCAAGAAGAACCTCGACCGGATGGGCATCAAGCACAGCTGAGTGAACATTGGCGCGCGCGATCAGATTAGCACACAAGACGGCCATACAGGAAGGAGCATTTAAGGCGCTAGACCTTGGGTTTTTAGTACCGCTCTGTACATAACGCCCGGAGCCATGGCGAGGTCTTTACTTTGTTGTCATGATTTGAAGGAAGGCATGGGGTGCTCGTCAGGCTGTTGTTCCTCGCGGCGATTGACCAGCGAGGCGGCGGACGCACCCCCACGCGGGACTCGATAGTTAGTTTCGCGAGAGGGCTCACACCTCGCCATAGGGCCCAGCATATAAACGACGCTTCGTGAATACATTTTGGGGCACTATTGTCGTAACTTGGTCTAACCCCGTCCGCTTTTGGGTGCAACCTGTCAAGGCCCCATCCCCCAAACTCAACAGCTGCACCAATCCTAAGTTTCCTCATGAACCCATACACATTGAGTCCAGTTACTACTGTGGCAATCGGGCAGCGATCAATGTTCCTGCCAACTCCTCCCACACGCCGAGTCTGGCAATGTTCCTGCCTAACCTTTTTCTAAGGCGCAACCATCTCGGATTCCTGTTGATCCAGTCCAGGACTGACGTGGAATGGGCCAAAACATCACGAAACCTTGTCTCAAAATTTGCCGTACCTCTGAGGCTGTGTAGAGCATATTGTTGCATCATGGAATCGATGAGCGAACCAAGGATGAGAGACACCGAGGTGAAGGCGTTGCTAACTGATCAGTCTCTGGAGCCGCCATGTTGAGAAGGGTCCACCGGGTGGCGAGGAGACAGATAATCGGTAAAGGGGGACGGCATTCTCAGGGGAAAACATCCTGAGGTCATCACTTGGGTGACCAGACACAGTATTGATAGTGTAGGTACCGATGTAGAAGTACTCAACACAGAGAACAGGGAAATCCCATATTTTGAAGAGTGTCGTGCTGGTGATATTTTGGGTTTCTTGTCCACCCTCGCTCGAGATGGACTCCCCCACGGCTGTGCCAGGATGGGTGCAGGAGCGAGGATAGAAAATCTCTGCATTTTCAGATCCTGCGATGGCTCCATTGTTAACATTTCACCCCTTTTTTCATGACTTGCCGCTGCAGAGCCCGAAACTCGACACTCTCCTTGGCCTTCAGGGAGGCGGGCCTGGTGTAAGTGGCGAATGAGCCAATGGGCGGCGAGGAAGCGTCGCGTGGAGCCTGCGACGGCCGTCGGTCAGCTGCCATTGGCTTGGCGCTGAGGGGCTTGCGGATGATGGCGTTCAGTTACTGTTTAGGGCAGGGCAGCGAATTGGCGTCTGACGTCGTTCGCAATTTTGGAGGGGCTGGCCATGTGAAACGTGGGAGGAGACACGATTGTGGAGGACCAAGATCGATGTTTTTGTTGTTTTCGATCCAAGGTTGCTGAGAAGAGCTGGTCTGGCCTTGGGCCAACACAGAAAGGGAGAATGGCACGAGACCACAAACAGGGCCTTGACCCCAACAGCCAATGCCAGCGAGTCCTGCAGCGCTGGGCAGCAGAAACGCCCCGCCCACGGTGCCGACGCATCCGGATTTGGAGGCCGCGCAAGCGCAAACAGCAGCGCATGGTGCCACAGGCATGAAGGATGTGACCCCAGCCCAGCCCAGCACTCGCTCCACCCTTGGAACACGGGCTCGGGAGCATCTGGCTCGGGAAACATGCGATTTGCAACCTCAAATACAATCCTTAACCTGCAGACCGTTCATTCTCGAGCACCCCAGACCAACACGTCGTCGGCGCAGCGTAGCAACGAAGGAAGGAAGGCGAGGAGGGTTTCAAGATGCTGTCGACACCGCGGAGCTCGTGGCTCCGGCTTCCCCGGCCGAAGGTTCGTCGTCTGTCCAGAAAACCCTGAAAGGAGGAGGAGAGGCGCGCGACACACGATATACAGAGTGCTAACCGGGCGACTGCTCCTCATGTCCAGTCCTTCCTCGGCCTCATGTCCCTCCAGACGGGCACCGAGCTCATCTCGATCGCGCTGCTCTTCAACAAGGCGACGGGCGTCTACGGCATGCTCACGCTCTTCACGGGCTACTCGCTCTCGGCGCTGCAGGTCACGGCCTACCTGGGCTCCATCTTTGTGCTCATCACCCTCGCGCTCTGCCTGTCGCACATCCGCAAGCAGAGCCCGCTCGAGAACCTCGTGCTCGCCTGGGTGTACGCCATCGACACCGTCGCCAGCGCCGCCTACACGACCGCCTTCGCGACGAGCTGGTACCTCGCTACCATGCATGGGGGGACAGCAAAGGGGGGGTCCGCCGCCGTCGGGTCGCCCAGCGACGGGGATGCGCAACAAGAACGGAGGGACGAGACTCAGACACAACAACAACCCGGCACCCCGGACACGGCCGCGAGCATGACCCTCATCATCGCCTTTACGCTGATCCGCGTCTACTTTGCGCTGGTGGTGATGGCGTACGCGCGGCGGGTGGTGCTGCGGTTCGCGGACGAGCGGATGGGCGAGGACGACGTGGAGAGCGGCGGCGGCGGCGACGGCGGGGACACGTCGGCGGACCCGTTCGCTGCGGGCGCGCCCCTGGGCGAGGGTTGGCGGGGCCGGCTCGGCAGGGCGCTCGTCTCGGTCGGGAGGGGGTACTGGCTGGGGGGCAAGAAGGAGGACGAGGAATGGGCGCGGGCCGTCAATTCCAAGTTTCGGGGCAGCCGCGAGTGAAATAATATGGCGCACGGGATGGGTGGGGGCAGCAGAAGAAGGGGGTGAGGCAAGGGAAGCCCAGGGGGGGTGGTTGGCGTGGCTGAACGGGCGCACGTGGCCAGATCCGACGGTCACAGTTGATTCTTACGGTTCCTTGTCTGTCTGGGGCGGCGGTTGGGTTGCATAGAGCTGGTGGCGTTTGCGGGTGCGTTTGTGGTTCTTGCCAGGGCTTGGAGTTTGCATGATGCGAGGGATACGTCAAGACATCCATGGAGGGATACCTAAACCTTAATATGCGGAGCACCTAATCACGGCACGGAGACAACCTCCTCAGCCTCCCAATGGTCGTCCAATCCTGTGGTGGGTGAAGGCGTGGGTTCCCAAGGCCAAGTCAGTCCATCCACAGCCAGTGAATGCCACATGTTCTGCTGCAAGGGCTGAGCCGTGGAGCGTGGCGTGGAGAGATATAAGCGGCATTGTGGCTTGCCGAGTGCGACCCCCGCGGGCAGGCCGCGGGTTAAAAGAGGCGAGTTCTCCCCAGCAACCAACGACGGCTGTCGGGAGGGGACCTCGCGACTCCAGGGACGGCTAGCGGCTGTCGGTCCGGCATTGTCAGGGACTCGGGATGACGACATTCGGAGGCTGAGAAGCGATGGGGGGGGGAGCACGCGGAGGATGGGGGCAGTGGCCGAGTGTCCGAGGGTGCTCCGTTGGAGTTTGTTGTTTGTTCGCTTTCTCTTTTCACTAACACAACTTGCGGTGCACTTGTGTAGTGTGCTGTTAGCGCAACCTGGGCAGCTCCAAAGCCATCAAGTAAAAATAAGAACAAAACGGCTAAAACCCGCTGGGCTGGGCCTGGGCTGGGCAGGCCATGACAAAGCGAGAATGAAATCCCCGGCACGCAATTCGCTGGGCGGTCTGGGGGCGCGCTGGGCAAAACCCGGGATGGGAGCCGCTAGGGCGATCACGCAATCGCCCTCGTCCACCTTGCTGCTGTCACCCGCCGCCATCCATGAGAAATTTGGGACGGGCTGCGGGGCCGATATAGGGCATTTTGGGGAATTTAATTGACCTGCCTCCGACGACAGGACGTCACATAAGAGTCAGGGCTGGTGAGGGAATACGGACGGACGACGGCAGTTTTTTTCTTTCCCTCCCCCCTTGTGATGCTGCACGCTTCCCCGTCAACCCAATTCTGTCTTTGCTGCTGCTCGTGACGTTTTCTGCGTGAGGCCGAGCAGGGAAGATTTCACAGCCATGGCGGACGTCAAGCTCAGGACGCCTGAAGAGGCCGGTAGGTTGATCCCATCCCATCCTATCCATATCCATCCATCCACTCATGCCCCTGCGGCATGATGCCATGCTTGTTTTGAGCTTGGTTGCTTGCTTGGTTGCTGGTTCTGGGGCTGCAGTTGCGGGTTGCGGGTTCCTGCTCGCTCTTGCTGAGCTGCTGGCTGCTGCAGGCTGCCGCCCCGCAATCGGCGACATTTTTTATGTTGCTTCAACTGCGTCGGCGGGGGGCAGGGACAGCTTGAGAACGAGCCAATGCGGATGCCATGGAGCACTCCAAGCACTCCAAGATGAACATCAACATGAAGAACATACCGAGCTGACCATTGGACTTCCTCCACCCCCGCAGTCGCCGCAATCGCCTACCTCGCGAGCGATGTGGTGGTCTCTGTGCAGCCGTCGCTGGCCGCCGACTCGGACTTCTCTGGCCACCTCAAGCAGCTCGCCGCCAGCAGGGCACCCGGCCTTGTCGCCAACACCAGCGACGCCGTGCCCGAGATCCAGTCGGTGAGGCACAACACCGACCCCCTCCTCTCCGTCTACACCCCCATCCGCTCTGGCCGCCTCGTCTCCGTCACGACGACCTCCTCCACCCTCCTCCCCTCGGTCGCCCACCTCTACAAGCTCGCCAACTTCCCCGTCGTGCTCCATGTCGCCCTCGCCCCCAAGAGCTTCCCCGACTACTCGGCCATCACATCCATCCGCAACACCGGCTGGACCTTCCTCCAGTCGTGGTCCCTGCAGGAGGCCCACGACGTCGCCCTCACAGCACACGCCCTGGCCATCCGCTCCGGCAAGGGCGTCATCCACTTCTTCGACCCCAGCTCCGGCGCCGGCGAGGCCCCCGTCGACATCGCCAGCCTCGACGTCATCCGCACCGTCCTGAACCTGGACAATGTGCGCCGCTTTCAGTCCGCCCCCATTGAGGGCTCCAGCCTCTACGCCGACGACGGCCGCGTTGCCGTGGTCTCTGACCAGCCCGAGGCCGTCTCTTCGTCGGCAGCTCCTGTCGCCGTCCCCGCTGTGTCTGCCACCAACACTGCCCCCGCTTCTCCCACCCTGACCTCCCAGTCGTCCATCAAGTCCAGCCACCAGAGCACGGCTGGCTCCACCCCTATCGCCTCGGCCGCCACCACCATCGAGCCCTCAGTGCCCGTGATCTCGTCCGACGACATCTACAGATACGTGACCGCCATCTGGTCGCAGCTCAGCACCCTCGTCGGGAGGCAATACACTCCGTTCGAGTGGAAGGGGCCCGCCCAGGCCGAGAGCTGCCTCTTCCTCTTCGGCTCTGACGTCGCCCTCTTCGCTGACGGCATTGCCCAGGCCCAGCCTAGCGAGCCGTTCGCCAATGCCGGCCTGATCGTCCCGAGGTTATACCGCCCGTGGCTCGGCGCGAAGCTGCTCGAGGCCATCCCCTCATCGGTCAAGAAGCTGGCTGTCCTCGAGCAGGTGTCGAGGAAGACGACAAAGTGGGGCCCCGTCCTGATCGACGTCCTCACCTCGGTCAAGAGCGCTGCTGGTGGTGTCGAGACCATTGTCGGCCACCAGCTCGGGTACGTCTCCAAGGAGACTGTCGAGCAGGCTCTCCGCGGTGTTTTCCAGAACCTCAAGTCGGACAAGCCGGTGCAGAACCTCGAGGTCGGCAGCCAGAAGGCTCACGTCCAGGACGCCGAGTACGGCCTCGAGAAGCCCAAGCTGGAGACGGCCTACACCAAGATCCTCGACCAGCTCTTCGGCTCCCGCGCCTTCATCGCCAACTCCCTCGATTCCGACAATGCCGGTATCTCCAGCACAATTTCGGCCACCCCCGAGTTTGGCTTCGGTTCCCTGCTCGCGCGCAAGGAGCGGAGGAAGAAGTTCGTCGGCGAGGTCAAGGAGGCTGCCAGCTCCGGCCAGTTCGCAACCGAGACCCCCAAGCAGGCGTTGGCCAACTGGGTTGCCAACGCCGACGACACCAAGAAGGCCGAGGAGGCTGCCGAGGACGCCATCGCGGCGCTTACCCTCGACACCTCGGCGCCTGCGCAGTCTCTGCTCGGCAACAAGGTGTTCTTCCGCAAGCAGTCGCTGTGGCTCGTCGGGTCTGACGCCTGGTCGTACGATCTCGGAAACTCGGGTGTCCACCACGTGCTTGCTTCGGGCGAGAACGTCAACCTGCTCATCATCGACTCGACTCCCTACTCGGAGCGTGCTGCCGCCGATGCCAACAGGAGGAAGAAGGACATTGGCCTCTACGCCATGAACTTTGGAAACGCCTACGTTGCCTCGACCGCCGTCTACAGCTCGTACACCCAGGTCCTCCAGGCCATGGACGAGGCTGACAAGTTCAACGGCCCCTCGATCGTCCTGGCCTATCTCCCCTACCACGGCGAGCACGACTCCCCCCTGACCGTTCTTCAGGAGACCAAGAAGGCCGTCGATATCGGCTACTGGCCCCTGTACCGGTGGAACCCGGAGAACGAGAAGAAGGGCGAGCCCAACTTCTCCTTGGATTCGGAGCGTATTAAGAAGGAGCTCAAGGAGTTCCTCGAGAGGGACAACCGCCTTACCCAGCTGATGCGGAGCGAGCCCAAGTTCGGCGGCGTTCTCTCGGAGGATTTCGGCACTGAAATCCGCGCGCAGCAGAAGAGGAAGGCCAAGGATGCCTACAACCAGCTGCTCGAGGGCCTGTTTGGCGCCCCGCTCACCATCCTGTTCGGCTCCGACAATGGCAACGCCCAGTCCGTGGCCAAGCGTTTGGGCACCAGGGGCAGGGCGCGCGGCCTGAAGACCACCGTCATGGCCATGGAGGACTACCCCGTCGAGGACCTGCCGACCGAGGAGAACATTGTCATCATCACCTCCACTGCTGGCCAGGGTGAGTTCCCGCAAAACGGCAAGCCGTTCTGGGATGCCGTCAAGGACAACACGGAGCTCGACCTCGCTGCCGTGCACTTCTCCATCTTTGGCCTGGGCGACAGCCACTACTGGCCGCGGAAGGAAGACAAGGTCTACTACAACAAGCCCGGAAAGGACCTTGACAGGGTGCTGGCCAACTTTGGCGCCACCAGGCTGACCCCGATCGGGCTCGGTGACGACCAGGATCCCGATGGCTTCCAGACGGGCTACTCGGAGTGGGAGCCCAAGCTCTGGGAAGCCCTGGGCGTGGCCAACGTCGAGGGCCTCCCGGATGAGCCTCCCCCGATCACCAACGAGGACATCAAGATCGCGTCCAACTTCCTTCGCGGCACCATCGCCGAGGAGCTCAAGGACACGTCGACGGGCGCCATCTCGGCCGCGAACCAGCAGCTGACCAAGTTCCACGGCACCTACATGCAAGATGACCGTGATCTCCGCGACGAACGCAAGGCTCAGGGTCTGGAGCCAGCCTACTCCTTCATGATCCGCTGCAGACTGCCCGGTGGTGTCTCGACGGCCAAGCAGTGGATCCAGATGGACGACATCAGCAACGAGCTCGGCAACGAGACCATGAAGCTCACCACGCGCCAGACGTTCCAGTTCCACGGTATCGTCAAGGGCAAGTTGAAGCCCGCCATGCAGGCCATCAACCGGTCGCTCATGACCACCATCGCCGCCTGCGGCGATGTCAACCGCAACGTCATGTGCAGCCCGCTCCCCACGCAGTCCAAGTACCACCGTGAGGTGTACGAGTGCTCCAAGCGCATCAGCGACCACCTGCTCCCAGCGACAACGGCGTACCACGAGATTTGGCTCACGGACGACGATGACAAGAAGACGCAGATCGCTGGTGATGCGGTGCAGGACTTTGAGCCGCTGTACGGCCCCACCTACCTCCCGCGCAAGTTCAAGATCTCGATCGCGATCCCGCCGCACAACGACGTGGACGTGTACGCGCACGACATTGGCCTGATCGCCATCAAGGGCAGCAACGGCCAGCTCGAGGGCTTCAACCTGCTCGCGGGCGGCGGCATGGGCGCGACGCATAACAACAAGAAGACGTACCCGCAGATCGGGCGGACGCTCGGCTTCGTCACGACGGCGGACGTGCACATCGCCTGCGAGAAGGTGATGCTGGTGCAGCGCGACTTTGGCGACCGCAAGAACCGCAAGCACGCCAGGCTCAAGTACACGATCGACGACCTGGGCGTGGACGTGTTCCGGACCAAGGTGGAGGAGTACTGGGGCCAGAAGTTCCAGCCGGCGCGGGCGTTCCACTTTGACAGCAACGTTGACACGTTTGGGTGGACCAAGGACGAGCATGGCATGAACCACTTTGCCTTCTTCATCGAGAACGGGCGCATCGAGGACACGGCCGAGTTCCGCATGAAGACGGGCCTGCGCGAGATCGCAAAGGTGCACAAGGGCGAGTTCCGGCTGACGCCGAACCAGCACCTGATCCTCAGCAACGTGGCGGACGAGGACCTGCCGGCGCTCAAGGCGCTCATGGCCGAGTACAAGCTCGACAACTTGCACTTCTCGGCGATGCGGCTCAGCTCATCGGCGTGCGTGGCGTTCCCGACGTGCGGGCTGGCCATGGCCGAGAGTGAGCGGTACCTACCGGTGCTCATCTCCAAGCTGGAGGCGTGCCTGGAGGAGAACGGGCTGCGGCAGGACTCGATCGTGATGCGCATGACGGGCTGCCCCAACGGGTGCGCGCGGCCCTGGCTGGCCGAGGTGGCCTTTGTGGGCAAGGCGTACGGCGCGTACAACATGTACCTCGGCGGCGGCTACCACGGGCAGCGGCTCAACAAGCTGTACCGGTCGAGCATCAAGGAGGACGAGATCCTCGAGATCATGAAGGGCCTGCTCAAGCGGTACGCGGCCGAGCGCACCGAGGGTGAGCGCTTCGGCGACTGGACCATCCGCGCCGGCGTCATCAAGGCGACCAAGGAGGGCCGGGACTTCCACGAGGGGGTGAGTTTTTGATACCCTTTCTCCTTTTTGAGCGGTTTTTTTTCTTTGTTTTGATGTCGAGGGCCGTGTTGCTAACCGAGATGGCTGCAGGTTGCCGAGGACGAGTCGGAGGAGGAGGAGTAAATGCCAAATGGATAGGAGGACAACAACTCGTGGATGGCTGTAGATTAATTTGTTTGCGGGCGCATGCATGGATGTTGAGCAACTGCATTACTCATGATTTGGGCGTCAAAAACAAAAACAACTTTTTCATCTGTTTTACATAGTCAACTTGATGTCTGGTGTTTGCCGACCAACGGGTCAGCGAATGGGGAGGCCGTTGTCTGTAGTTGGTGTTTTGTTGGTGTCTGTACGCGCGTACGGAGTACTGTTTCGCCGCGTGGTTGGTGAGGGAGGGCGGGGAAGATGACTTGCTGCTGTGTGGAGGATCAGGCCGATGGCGCCACGCCGTGCTCCCAGTGCTCCCGGCATGCGGCCGAGACATCCGGGTTTGAGCCTGGGCGCCTCGTCCTGGGCCTCCTGGCGTCTTGCAACAGCGATCGAGTGGCACAGATCGGCGCTTCGCCCCCCCGCGATGACTTGGTCGTGGGTGGGGCGCGCGCAGCCAGGGGTGCTGGTCCCTTGCGTGGTTGCCGTGGTAACGCAATCACACAGGGGGAAACTAAACACATCCCAGCAAAGAACCCCTCCAGCCCGCCGTTTCGGGGCAATCGCTTTCTGCTGCGCTTGACCTGGCGGGTCCACGACAGTTCCTTAGGGCAATTCATCTCAGCTTCCTGGATTTTCTACGGAAGTCCGACAGGTGACGCGACAAAGCATCCACCACTTTGCGCGCGACGCTCAGACTGCACCACGCAGGACGGCGCATCGCATCGCATCGCATCGCAGCACATCGCAGCGCATTGTATCGCTCTGCGCATTCCGCATTCCTCCCTCGCGCCCTCAAGGCGCCCCCTCCCTTACAGACAGTGGCGACAATCGCAATCACCATTTCCCGACCGCACCACCCACCAACCCAGTCCGCGCAACTCCATCGACTCGACCTCGGCGCGTGTCTCAGGAGTGCATCTCCCAGTCCGCAGTAGCGCCCAAAGTACTGCGCAGCACCACAGCTGCTGCCTCTGACCATGGACGGCCGGCGCTCGCCCTCGCGGCTGCCGCCCGCGTATGGCGAGGTCGAAGACACGACGCCCACGGGCACACCCGGCCACAGCGCCGCCGTGCGCTTGCTGACCTCGATGGAGGAGCCCTATGACCCGCGGCCGTATGTCTTACCCCAGATTCCTCTCCCTCCCCCTCTCTCCCTCCCGCCCTTGCAACCACACCCGCAAGCGCACTTGTCTCTTGAGCACCCCGTTGCCGCACCTGAGATGCCCCGCGCTCTCGTGCTGCGGAGCGAGGGACTGTCATCAAGCAGGAACAAGGACACCTCTTTCCCCCGCGCCCAAGATTCCACCACGGGCACACGGGCAAGACTAGCTCCAGCAGACAAGATGGCCGACGGCCTGTCACCAAGCCGCGCCGCAACAGTGAGGCTGCAGAGAAGACAGCTGCCGCAAGGTTCAACCGCAGCAGCAAGCATGGCAGACAACCTGCCCGTGATTCCAGAGGGCCCATCCCCCAGGCACCGGGCACGCTTCCAAGCTCGCTGCGAGTCAGAGTCGCCCAAGGAAGAATCCACGGCACTCACGCTCAAGACAAGCACAAGCTCACACCAGACCAAACTCAGGACCCGAACGACACGACGCCCTTACGAGCCCTCGCTCGACTCGCGCCAGTCCATCCTCGACCCGCCGCCCATGCCGCCCCCGGAGCAGTCGTATGGCTCCTACAGCCCGATCAGGGACAACGCATTGCCCGCTCGACCGTGGACCCCCTCGCGCACGTCGGGTGACTATGCGCGCCCGCCCCCCATCAGCACCCGATACGAACCGGCAGACCTCAACGGCAGTCCCCGCCCCGGCACGCCCGCCTCCACCTACGGCGGCAGCCCCCGCCGGCCGCTGCCTCCCGCGCCGCTCTTCTCGGGTGGCGCCGGGGCGCGCGGCTCGACGCACTCCTTCGCCGACGACGTGACGGTGAGCATCCCGCTGGCCGAGGACACGGACGACGTGTTCGCGCCCGAGTCGGATCTCGGCGGCGCCGGCGGTGGCAGGCAGCACCGCGACTCGTACGCGCCGTCGCAGGTGACGCTCAGCGAGGACGCGTCCGAGGAGTCGTGGGACGAGAAGACGGACCGGTACGGGTCGGGCCCGGCGCCCGAGGGCAAGCAGGAGCGTCGCGGCGTGCGGGCGCCACAGATGAGCCGGCGCGAGGTGCAGCTGATCAACGGCGAGCTTGTGCTCGAGTGCAAGATCCCGACCATCCTGTACAGCTTCCTCCCGCGCCGCGACGAGATCGAGTTCACGCACATGCGGTACACGGCCGTGACGTGCGACCCCGACGACTTTGCCGAGCGCGGCTACAAGCTGCGCCAGAGCATCGGCCGCACCGCGCGCGAGACGGAGCTCTTCATCTGCATCACCATGTACAACGAGGACGAGTACGGCTTCACGCGCACCATGCACGCCGTCATGAAGAACATCAGCCACTTCTGCAGCCGCACCCGCAGCCGCACCTGGGGCGAGATGGGCTGGCAGAAGATCGTCGTGTGCATCGTGTCAGACGGGCGCGAGAAGATCCATCCGCGCACCCTCGACGCCCTCGCTGCCATGGGTGTTTACCAGCACGGCATCGCCAAGAACTACGTCAACCAGAAGGCCGTCCAGGCCCACGTGTACGAGTACACGACGCAGGTCTCGCTCGACTCGGACCTCAAGTTCAAGGGCGCCGAGAAGGGCATCGTGCCCTGCCAGATGATCTTCTGCCTGAAAGAAAAGAATCAGAAGAAGCTCAACTCGCACCGCTGGTTCTTCAACGCCTTCGGCAAGGCCCTGAACCCCAACGTCTGCATCCTGCTCGACGTCGGCACCCGCCCCGCCAGCACCGCCCTGTACCACCTGTGGAAGGCCTTCGACACCGACTCCAACGTCGCCGGCGCGTGCGGCGAGATTAAGGCAATGAAGGGCCGCTGGGGGCGAAACCTGCTCAACCCGCTCGTCGCCTCGCAGAACTTTGAGTACAAGCTGTCCAACATCCTCGACAAGCCCCTGGAGAGCGTGTTTGGCTACATTACCGTGCTGCCCGGTGCCCTGAGCGCGTACCGCTACCACGCGCTGCAGAACGACGAGACCGGCCACGGGCCCCTAAGCCAGTACTTCAAGGGCGAGACGCTGCATGGCCAGCATGCCGATGTCTTTACGGCCAACATGTACCTGGCTGAGGATCGTATCCTCTGCTGGGAGCTGGTGGCCAAGCGCGGCGAGAGATGGGTGCTGAAATACGTCAAGGGGTGCACTGGCGAGACAGATGTGCCTGGTGAGTTGCTGTGGTCTTGTTTTGTTCTTAATATCCCTCTATTGCTAATATGCCCTCAGACACCGTCCCCGAGTTCGTCTCGCAGCGCCGCCGCTGGCTCAACGGCGCCTTCTTCGCCGCCGTCTACTCGCTCGTCCACTTCAGGCAGATCTGGATGACGGACCACACCTTTGCCCGCAAGGTCCTGCTGCACATCGAATTCGTCTACCAGTTCATCCAGCTCATCTTCACGTACCTTTCGCTTGCCAACTTCTACCTGACCTTCTACTTCATCGCCGGCGGCCTCGCCGACCCGACCGTCGACCCGTTCGGCGGCGGCGCGGCAAAGTACATCTTCATCATCTTGCGATACGTCTGCGTCCTCCTCATCTCGACCCAGTTCATCCTCTCGCTCGGCAATCGCCCGCAGGGCGCCAAGAAGATGTACTTGGCGTCCATGATCATCTACGGAGTCATCATGGCCTACACACTGTTTGCATGCATCTACGTGGTCGTGCGGCAGTTCAAGCAGGGCGACGGCGACAAGGATAAGAACCCGGACTTCACCATGGGCAACAACGTCTTCACCAACGTCATCGTGTCCACCGTCTCGACCTTTGGTCTCTACTTCTTCATGTCCTTCCTGTACCTCGACCCGTGGCACATGTTCACCTCGCTGGCGCAGTACATGATCCTCCTCCCCAGCTACATCTGCACGCTGCAGATCTACGCCTTTTGCAATACCCACGACGTTACCTGGGGCACCAAGGGCGACAACGTCATCAAGACGGACCTGGGCGGCGCCATCGGCAAGGGCAGCACCGTCGAGCTCGAGATGCCCTCGGAGCAGCTCGACATCGACTCCGGGTACGACGAGGCGCTGCGCAACCTCCGCGACCGCGTCGAGGTGCTCGCCCCGCAGGTCTCAGAGGAGCAGATGCAGCAGGACTACTACAAGAGCGTGCGCACCTACATGGTGGTTAGCTGGCTGGTCGCCAACGCGACGCTGGCCATGGCTGTTAGCGAGGCCTATGGCGGCAGCTCGATTGGTGATAACTTTTACCTGCGGTTTATCCTTTGGTCGGTCGCGGGGCTGGCCGCGTTCAGAGCGCTGGGCAGCACGACATATGCTGTGATTGCGCTGGTGAATATGGTGGTGGAGGGCAGGGTTAGGATGACGCTCAAGATGCCCAAGTGGGTGGGTGGCTGGGGGAGCAAGATTAGTGACACCATGAGCAGTGTCGCGAGTAGTGTGCGGAGGTAATTTTTCTTGACATGTGGTGGATCACGTTTCCTGTTGTTTGGCGTTTGGGTTTATTTTGATGGCTTATTTGTCGGGGATGAGAGCTTCGACGAGGTACATGTCTGGATGATGTTTGCTGGGAGGTCAATTGTCGTTTTCTTGTTGGAATCATGTGAGTGGCACAAATGGATGGATGGTCATGACAGTTATCTGAGATGATGAGAAGATAGTTCTCATGTTGATGATGGACGGACCAGTCATGCTGTCCGAGGGAGGGATCGTTTGCGTTGGACCAACTGTGTAGGATACCCGAAATTAAACCCATGTTTTTCTTTGTCAAATTATTCGTCCTCGTTGAGGCTCGTGTGTGTGCCACCATCATCCGTGTACCTCGCTTGGTGTCTCCCCCGGTATTTACTTCCCCATTATCAACACCATCACCCCTGATTTCACACCCAGACCAACCCCCCCCTCCCCTCGCGATCTTAAGCCACATACCGACCGGCACCACCACCGCCCCTCTTCCCCTGAAAGAACGTGAGCACGGCCAAACCGGCAGCAATGCCGAAGCTAATAAACTGCAGGATCTCGCCCGCCTGCCCCTGTCGACAGATGCCGCGCAGCCTGCTGTACAGCGAATCGACGTTGTCGCCCTTTTGGTACACGCCATACACGGCGCTCTCGCCCGTTCCCAACTTGCCCCGGTTAAGCAGGTCGTTGAGCAGCATGCCGTCGGGGGAGCTGCAGTTGTCGGTCTTGCGGAGGCCGTACGCCCAGGCCTGGTATGTTGGGTTAGTATCGGATGGGTTTGCTTCGTGGTGTTGTGGATCATGGGTGTAGGTTGGGTTGGTGATGGGGAGGGTGAAGGCCTAAGGAGAGACAGAGAGAGTTGGGTAACGAGGCAGAGGGAACACATACGATGCCACCACCGAGGAAGAAAAGACCAGCGAGGATGTCCAGCCCGATGGGCACAATGGAAGGGACGAAGGACATGAACATGGCGATAACGCCGACGCCGCAGACGATCAGGCCGAAGCCGCCAGTGAAGGTGCTGTAGCGGGTCGTGACGGGGGCCGTGCCGAAGACTTGGCTTTTAATCATGGATGCCGCGAGGCCGAGGACAGTCACGGCTGTGACAAGCTTGAGGAGGGGTCATGTGTTAGTCGGCGGTGGAGGCAGGCAACTTTAGTGCGGGGGAGAGGATAAGGGGAAGGGGAGGAGGGACGGGATGTACTTGGAGAGCCCGGAGGCCGAGCGAGATGGCACGATGCATCGCCATGTTGGGACTGGCTCTACGTTGGGACTGTGAGAGGCTGGAGACGGACGACTTCTGGGAGCAAGTGAGGGCCGAGTATTGAGCTTAAGAAGGCGGGGAAGGGGGGGATATCAACCGCGAGCACCCGCCACACCCATGAGGCGGGCAGCTATAAACGGACCATCGATAGTCACCCCATGCCATGGCTGGGTTGAGGACATTGCTGCCTCGGGCTGGCCTCGAATCCTACTTGCTTGCCCAATGGAGTTCAACCGGGGGTCGTGCAAGCCGCAGGACCCTTGCCATGATCCGTATGCTGGGCATTTGCCGCCACAACAGTTGAGCCGCCAAGGCGGTGCGGTCCTCGAGGATTGGGCAGGGGCGCGAAGCAGATGCCGGCAGGATACTACTTTGATTGGTCCCTATGCAAGGCTATGTCAGATGTGGGTTGGCCGGCCAGAGGAGCAGCCAGAAAGCGCAGTGTGTCACAGAGCACAAGTCCCATGCGTTGCTAGCGGACTGCAAACATGCCAAGAGAATCAGCTGCCCTTCAATTTCGACCCGTTTGGAAGCTGGTTTGTTTTTCTTTGGGAGGGGTTGAGTCACTCAGATAATGGATCGAGCCAAGCAGTCAAAAACATGCCCGGCCCGTGTAGTGATTGCGACCATGCAGCTGCCCCTGGGCAGACCATCTCCCTGCCGTCTGACTTGGCAGCAGTTGGATGCCTGGAAGTCTTGGGGTGGCACGAGCAAAAATAACCAGAGGCTGCGACCGGGCTGTGGGAACAAGGATTGGATTCCGCCGCTGATCGCGAAGGAGCGGGTGAATCTTTTTGGGGCGGTGTCCGTTGCATGTTTGTGGATCTGGCAAATTGATGTGGCGATCGGAGGCCAGCATGTGAAGATGGTTGCCCTTGGTACTTCTCCCCAGCCTGCTTCTCCCAAGTCCTATAACGCTGGCACCGCGTGCTCGACGGCTTCGCGCTGGGCTTCCCAGGCCAGCCAGTCTGACCTCGTGGTCCTGCGATTCTCGGTCAGTTCGTCGGGCTCCACAAAAACGGCGCAGCAGAGGCGGCAAGACGCACGGCAACAAGCCCATCCCGTTGACCTTCCATATCCCCAGGGCCAGGGCAACAAACTGCATCAAAACGTAGGCCAGCTTGACCTGGATAATCTTGGCGCGGTTGGTGTTGGTCTCGAAGCGCTCAAAGGCCTGGTTGGTGCCGAGGATGCCCATAATGGGGTTCTTGAAGGCCATGAAGACCATCATGATGCTGAAGATCTGCAGCGAGTTGCCCGACATGTACATCATGATGGCGGTCATGGGCAGGCCCTTGATGGGGCCGAGGGCCACCTCCCACGCCTTCTTGACCTTGAGGGTGTCCATCTCGTCGGGGGTCGGGGCGGTGCGTTGGGCGGCGGCGGACTTGCTGTCCTTGGCGTCTTTCCTCTGCGGGCGAGTTCGTCAGCAAGTATTCATCTCAGCTTCCTCGGGTCAAATGAATGGATGGGGATCTAAGTTCAGACAGTACCTTGGAACCGGACGACGACGACTGCGACTGCGACGAGGGGTAGCCGGGCGGATCGGGGATGCCTGCGTTCTTGGACTTGTGGGCTGGCGGGTTCTTGAGCTGGGCAGCCCAGGCGGGCAGCTCTTGTGATGTTGTCAATACGGTGGCCATGGTGCGACGTGGTTCTGCGACGAGGGACGAGGGTTGAGCGACGCGACAACGAAGGGCTGGAGTTGAGCAGAGGGTGTGGCCAGTGATGTCAAGTTCCAATTCAATGCTTCGGTTCCATGCTGAGTCCCCCAGCTTCCAGCTGTCTCAGTGCTTGGCGGGCCCGCCCACACCCGCTACAGTGGACCCCTGGCCGCCCCCACAGGCGCCGCCATGCTGAATTGGTGCAGTTTTCAGGGGGCAAACGCGAGCCAGGGCCGCCATCGCCAGATTCGCTGGCCCTTCCCTGTCGACTTTTGCGAGTCCACCACTTCCGCCAACTTCACCTCGTGCGCCCCCGACTGTGCGATCCGCCATTGACACGGACAAGTGCAGCAGACGCCGCCGAGCCCAAGGACAACACCCATCCCAGACCTCTGGAGCATCGACGCGGCCGTCCCGACGACGCCGCGATATCAATTCGGCCCATCACGACGACACGCCCGACCATCCTGCGCCCAGCGAACTGCGACCGCTCAAACCCCCCTCCCCATCCCCCCCGAGGCGCAACCGACAGCGTTCATTCCACGACGGCGCCGCACGAGACATCGTCCCGACCCACCCGCGCCCTGCCCAGCGACCTGACCACCGGCTCCGACCCGGCGGTCCGCACACGGCGGCGCCCCAGTCCGGCGAGAGGAGGGCTGACCCGCCAACACCGCCCGCCGCTCCCTCCCTCCCTCGCCTACTTCCTCCTATCACCGATCCCACCACCGGCTTCGGCGGGCCGACCTGCTTCCCAACATCCGGCCCCGTCGACTTGCCCAGCCCGCCCCGCCGGGCCTGCAGACCCCCGGTCGTCTGCCACATCACACGACAGTAGCCTCGTTGCGCCGTTGGAGTCCAGGGCCGGAAACATGGCGAGCGCCCAGGGAGGGGATTCGAAGCTGTTCGCTCGGGTAAGCTCGCTGGCCCCTTTCGCTTCCCATCTTGGCTGTTGTCGCGCGACGGAGCTAGGGGTCGTCTGTCTGCGGGGAAGAAACACACACAGACACACACCCTTTCGGTTCCGGCACCCGGCATTCCCCAGCCTCTCATTCCATGTGTCTCGCATGCCTCACTGCCCCTCCTCTTCCCTCCCTTCCCCCCACCACCTTGGCGGCGGCTGTCACCTTGCCAACATGTCACCCGCTGTCTCTCCTCCTCTCCCGTCCGCCCCCTTGCTGGCTTCCCGTAAGCCGCGCTCGGCTTGTCTTGTCTAGCATCACAACATCGTCTGAGCAGCAGCAGCGCTCAAGCCCATCTTTCTCTCCTCCCTCCTCCCTCTTCTTTTCACCCGCCTCGCCTACCCACTCACTCCTCCACGACGCTCTCTTCCACTCCACCACACTCCCGGTCCCCCTTCGCCCTCACCGTCCGCGGACATCATGAGATGCCCCCCAGCGCCCCCTGAACCAGCGTCACCATGTTCCTGGCATACATCCCTCCGTCCGTCCACTCACCCATGCGCTTCCCACAGGGCAAAGTCGCCGAGCTGCGCTTCGAGCTGAACAGCGGCGGCAAGAAGGACAAGCACTTCACCGCCAAGAAGATTGCCCTCAAGAAGATCGTCGCCAACATGACCATGAGCAACAACGACATGGTCGCCCTCTTCCCGGACATTGTCGGCTGCATGAACATTCCCAGTCTCGAGATCAAGAAGATGTGCTTCCTCTTCCTCGTCAACTACGCCAGGATGCGCCCCGACGTGTCGGTCAAGGCCATACCGGTATTGCAACATGTCAGTACTTACTCCCTTCCCCTCGCCGTCGCCCTCCTTGGGTTCTCTGACTTTGTCCACCGCCGTGTGCGCCTGCTAATCTTATTTTCGTCTCTCCAGGACATGGAAGACCCCAACCCCCTTGTGCGCGCCCTTGCGCTACGGACCATGTCTTACATTCATGTACGAGAATTCGTCGAGGCGACCGTGCCCATCGTCAAGCACCTCCTCCGCGACCCGGACCCGTATGTGCGCAAGACGGCCGCCTACTGCGTCGCCAAGCTGTACGATCACGACAGGCACATGGTTGAGAAGTCGGACCTGATCGACAGACTCAACGGCCTCCTGAGGGACGACAACCCCACCGTCGTGGCGAGCGCCCTTGCGAGCTTGATGGATATCTGGGAACGGAGCGACGCCATCAAGCTCACCATCGACTACAGCAATGCGTCCAAAATGGTCGCCATCTTGCCAGATTGCTCAGAGTGCGTGTGCCATCCCGAGCCCCGGATCCTCTGTTTGGTTGTTGTTTTGTCTCAGACTGGTGCTAACCTACGGCAGATGGGGCCAAGCATATATCTTAGAGGCCCTCATGTCCTACGTGCCGCAAGAGTCTGGCGAGGCTGCCCTCCTCGCCGAGCGGATTGCTCCCCGCCTCTCACATTCCAATTCCGCCGTCGTGCTCACCTGCATACGGGTCGTCCTTTACCTCATGAACTACATCTCAGATCAGAAACAGATATCGGCCCTCTGCCGGAAACTCTCTCCGCCGCTGGTAACACTACTCGCCAAGGGGCCCGAGGTGCAGTACCTCGCTCTCCGAAATGCCCTGCTCATCCTCCAGCGGCGGCCCGAAGTCCTCCGCAACGACATCCGGGTCTTCTTCTGCAAGTACAACGACCCAATCTACGTCAAGGTGACCAAGCTCGAGCTCATCTTCATGCTCGCCAACGAGAAGAACATCGACGAGGTACTGACCGAGCTCCGCGAGTACGCCACCGAGATCGACGTCCACTTTGTGCGCAAGGCCGTGCGCGCCATCGGCAAGCTGGCCATCAAGATCGAGCCGGCCTCGCGCCGCTGCATCAACCTTCTGCTCGAGCTCGTCGCCACCAAGGTGACCTACATCGTGCAGGAGGCGACCGTCGTGATCCGCAACATTTTCCGCCGGTACCCCAACCAGTACGAGAGCATCATCGGCACCCTCTGCGAGCACCTCGACTCCCTCGACGAACCCGAGGCCAAGGCCGCCATGGTGTGGGTCATTGGCCAGTACGCTAGCCGCATCGAGAACTCAGACGCGCTCCTCGAGGACTTCCTCTTCACCTTTGCCGAGGAGCCCGTCGAGGTGCAGCTGGCCCTGCTGACGGCCACGGTCAAGCTCTTCATCCAGCGCCCAACCAAGGGCCAGGAACTCGTGCCCAAGGTGCTCAAGTGGGCGACCGAGGAGACCGACAATCCGGACCTGCGCGACCGCGCCTACATGTACTGGCGGCTGCTCTCGACCGACATCGAGGCGGCCAAGCGCATCGTCATGGGCGAGAAGCCCGCCATCACGGCCGAGTCGGAGCGCCTCGACCCCATCACCCTCGAGGAGATGTGCCTCAACGTCGGCACCCTGGCGACCGTCTACCTCAAGCCCGTCCAGACTGTCTTCCGCAACGCCCGCCCCCGCCGCCTGCAGGACTCCCCCGCCCTCCAGCGCCAGGAGGTCCCCGCCCCGTCCAGCCTCCTCTCCGACGCGAACAAGTCTCTCAGCCAGCTCGGCATGGGCGGCCAGGCCGCCGATTTCGACCCCCGCACCGACCGGGGCCACCCGCAGAACGCCGGCCACGGGAATGGCAACGGCAACGGGAACCTGGCCCAGGCTGTCAACGACGCGGACGACTACTTTGCCTCGCAGATGCGCGGCATGCAGATCCAGGAGCAGGGCGACAGCTTCGGCGGCAACGCCGGTGAGGCGCGGGGCTACGTGGTGAACCAGTACGTGCCACAGACGGTGGGGAATAACGCGGACCTGTTGTTGTGAAAACCGGGTGGTAGAGGTGCAAGTGGGCGGGAGGGAGGAGGGGCTGGCTGGCTGGCTAGAAAGGGCGTCGTAGGACGGTGAGGGGGAGCGGGGGTCAGGGAAACACGGTCATGAATGCTGGACCTGATAGGGGAGGTGCCGTGTGTCGAGTGAGACGCGAGATGCAAAGTGGTTTGGAAATACGAGCAAGCAAATATTTTTTGTACACTCAAACCTGTAGCACACAGCACAGCAATAGTGCATTGACCGACTGGCTGACTCCGCTGCTCACGAGCCTGGCTGGGGGGAGCTCCAGGATGTTGCTGCATGTCATGGTCTCGGACACCAAGAATGAGTTGGCAAATGCAGTGGTTCCTCATTACGTCCTTCTCTCGTAGCAAAGCCCAAATCCGATACTCCTCGATCAACTAACATTGGCCCGCGAAGTATTGTCCGCCTCCTAATAGCTCACGCCCAATGTATGTCTCGAAGTCCTCCTCCCCATCACCCTGATAATATGAAACCACATAGCAAAGCTGACTCTGGCATCCCCTCTTCATGATCCATGATCCATGATCCTGGCTGGACAACAGTCACCCTTCCAGCTTACATCCCCTTCATCCCCCCTCAAGCGAATTCCAGCGACAAGGGGACCGGAGCAGTTGCCAAGCGGCCAAAGTTAAGCCATGACCAAGGCGAAGGCCATAACGCCGCCCGCAACGAGGCCACCCATCATCTTGTCCTTGCTGCCGGCGCCGTTGACCGCGGTGGTCGGGGTGGCCGTGGCCGAAGTGGCCGAGGTCGAGCCGTGAGGCGTGGTGAAAGAGTGAGTGGTAGCCGACGACGAGCCGAAGCTGGCCGAGGGGGTCGAGACCGTGGAGGTCACAGACGAAATGCTGGGGATGGTCGAGAAGGACGTGTTGGTCGAGGTGCTGGTCTCGGTGGTGTAGACGGTGGAGGTAGTGCTGCTGCTGGTGGAGACACTCTCGGACGTCTCGGTTACGGTGGTCGTAGAGCTCTCGGTACCAGAGACGACGGACGTCTCGGTGATAGTGTCGCAGGGAGAAGTGCCTCCGACGGTGACCGTGACGGTCTCAGACTGGATGTACGTGATGGTGGTCGTTGCGGCCTCACGCGCGACCAGACCCTCGCCGTGGTCGACGGCGGTGGCGAGACCGAAGAAGGCGGCAGAAGCCGCGATAAGGGCACCGTTGAACATCATCTTGGTGACTGAGGTGAAGACTTGTTGACTGGGTAACGAAATTATCGTCAGCCTCTCGCCTTTCGCAATTTTCTGCAACCAGACCCGACCGGAGTCATTGGCGGAGAACCAACTTCAGAGCAGGCGAGTGCTTGAACCGGTTGGTTTCCCCAATGCGGGCGTGCTCTCCGCCGTGAACGGGATTTGAGGGTCGAGGACGGCGGGTTGCAAGAAAAGATAACTAGTACCGACACTGCAACGCGATGCTACTTACTCGAGTGCAAGTGAGGATTGGTGTTTTCAGTGGAAGCGTGGCTCGTGATGGACGATCAAGTGTTGAGATCGAGAGGGAGGGAAAGTCGGCTGGGAGAGTAACGAACGGATGATGTGGGAGAGTTTCTGGCAGGATATGAATTCGTGGGACTTGGCTGGTTTTCTTGCGGCCGGAGAATATCGAGAAGGAGGAAACAAACAGAGGTGGTTCGCAGGTTGCGTGGTGTGTGGTGTCGCAGAGAAATTGGTGCGACGAGGCGAGCAAGAAAAGTCCTGCTCGCGGCTATCATCGTGCCTTCCCGTTTCAACTGCGTCACCCAGGGACGCGACTCACACGTGGGGTGGGAGTTCAGCGCTCCTTCCTCCTTCCTTCTTGTCCTTGGAAGAATCTGACACCTACCCAGTGCCGAGTCTGAGCTCGAGGTTCGCCAACGGGGATTCACATGGATCAACACCATCCCGTCCCAGCGACCATCGCCGCGATATCTACAACAGCTAAGAGAGGCCACCTTAATACCCGAGACTTGGTGACCGTGCAACCCCTAGTTTCATATTGAGCCCCTGTATTTGCCTACTTCCCAACGGGCGGGTGTCACGGCGTTGCTGAACGTCGTACTCAGCGGCGGGGATGGGACGTTGAACCAGCCGTCCGGGGTCAGATGGGTGAGGTCAGATGGACCGGAACGTCTTGGGGCTCGTCATTCTGCATAAATAGTATTTTTCCA